>JAHPZR010049920.1:12500-25000 GCA_019787425.1 Platygyra sinensis | reverse complement strand
TGGCGTGAAGTTGCACTTGGCCAATCAGAGCGCGCGTTACATCGGCTACAAACACTAGCCATATAATAAACTCTGATAAAACATCGGTTTTTGACCAATCAGAGCGCGCGCAGGGTCCTATATCTATATTTTAATGGTAAATATTTAACTGCTTTATTTTCTTATCTTTCCCGAACCAACCCGCCCAAGCCACACACGGTTGACTATGTTAACAGTATACTTATGTTATTATGGATGTAATTTATGTTATCTCGGGAAGCCAAAATTTGCGTCAAAATTTTAAGCATAAATCCATGATTTTTGTGACTCATTTTTCTCACATTTCTTCGGTGTGCAAAAGTAAACTATAAAATGTACTATTCAATTCAAACTTCAAATTGTGGCTTGGTTATAATTTCTGCGCTGATATATAATTTCTAGCGCCTAGAGTCAGAGGTTTTCTTCCTGTTAATTCTGAACTGAGTGTGTTGACGTATTTGTTCGAACGTTGATGATGATTCGAACATGCATACTCAAGCAAATAGTTCGACGAAGTGCAGTGTGAACCACAAATCAGCTAATTGATAAAAAACATATGTAAAAAAATGCAGTATCTGCAGGGGAAACTCGAATTTTAGATAGCATAATTTTGCGAAAGGCATAGGGACTTTCTGTCAGTTGTTGTTGTAGATTCAATTGGCCTAGCTTAATGCATTGTACCATAGTTAAACTATGATTGTAGATGAAAGACACAGCTAACACCATATTAAGAACCAGTCTTTTTTAGACAGCCACACTTTCCCTTTTCCAGGTAGAGGGTACATCTTGTTTTCCATAAAGGAGAGAGGTATTGAGGATATAGCACTGCAACAAATCAAGTGATTTTACTTTTCTTTCTACAGGAGTTAATATCCCTTCATGAACACCAGTGTTTGACTAGCACAGGGGCGGTGCTTTTCCACACCGGAAATTTTACTGCTTCTATTGCCCCCCAGGTGTACCTACAGAAAATGTGTATGCTATGGTCACGAGGTTTGTCTATATGTCATTTGCGATCCTACATATTGACTTACAACAGCTTTCGGAAGAACAGGAGTGAAAACAGTATTAGTATTTTCTTAAATGACCAGATTTAGGAGGGGCTACAGATTTGTGTGAAATCTTTTGTAATAATAGTCTGGTTCTCTCTTCCATCTAAATACTAAGTGATTGATTATGTTGTTGCGCAACAAATAAAATTCACCAAGATCCGCATAACAAATTCTTTAGCAAGTGAAAGGAGCTGTCATGGCTTGTGCATCTTTGAAAGTTTACCTAAATTTGTCCAATTTCTCGTTTGCAATCAATGTCAATTTTTTTAATCCTAACTGATAATACTCTTTAGCAAAGACATGCTTGCTTATTAAACTGATTAAACAATTTTTTTCAATTAAATAACCGAAGAAGTCGTTTCCATGACTTATGACACCTTTGCCTGTACCTATTTCGCCAAAGTAGACCTTTCATTTACGAAATAGCATCTGTCTTGTAATTACTGTAATGAAATTAGACTATGCATATGGCGCATATACAAATTATGCATATATTTCTGGACCTGAATGTTGAAATAGAATTAACTCAGGTTTAAGTCGGTCTGATTAGCCCCAAAACTTGTTCTATGGGATTGTCGTGTGTTACATTTAAACAAATAAACGGCGTTAAACAAAATACGTTAATTGCAAGGTAGAAAGAAGTTTTCAGACACTGAAAAGCATTTAAGTAAAAAGTTTGTAAATCAGATGTTTCCATAAAGTACTTATTATTATCAGTGTTATTATTTATATTTCTATTCAATGATCGAAATATCCACGGGTGTAAGATTTCTATACTGCTAATTATAGCGAGGCAGAGACAATTTACCAAACAAAGCCAGTTAGAAAACTAAAGAAAAGTTTACAATGCTGAAAAACTAGAAAGCAAAGGTAATTTTATATAATTAATTAGCACTTTCAGTGTCAAAAAAGAGTCCAGAAGTCCGGAAAATACGATTTCTTAATGATAAGCAGGTACCGCGGAGTTCTGTCCCACAAAAAAAAGTTACCGGTAATATTATTTATAATGTAAAAGTTTATATCAAACATTGCACATGTGAACTGCGTTTGTAGATAAAAAAAAATATTGAAGAATGATCATCGCAGTAAATTTTCCAATTTAAGCTATTGGATAAAACAAGCCTGAAAAAATCAGGGCTTCAAAGGGAATTGAACCCGTGACCTTCGCGAATATCGGTGCGATGCTCTACCAACTGAGGTCAATTGACCTCGCTCGCAATATTGTTAAAGCACTATAAATAAAAAGCCGCAAAATTAACAATTTAAGCCGATCAATTGGAGCAAACTGCTGAGTTGGACTGTTGCCGTTTTCAAGTTCACTGTGACGGAAAAAAATGAAGATTTTTATTCTACTTTCAAACGTTGTGTTCTACTAAGAAATCGTTCAATTAAAAAAGACGTAACCATGTAAAAATCCAGTCAGTTGCTTTAACTTCATTAATTTTTTTTCTTTTGGTTTAACTTGGCTTAATTTAACACATTAAAAATGAGAAATTTTAGTTCGAAGTTTACTCAGAAACCAAGCTTTGGAAAATACCCAAGTTAAGGTCAGTTTCTTTGACGAGGCCGCCAAAGTTCTACAAAAAATATTCTTATATTTAAATAAAGAAATGTCATTAAACGAAGAAAAACTTAGTAACAAGGAAGAAACAAATGGCCGCACGCTACAATTACCAGTTGGTCACAAAAAATAATAATAATAAGATAGCGGGCGATTCCACAAGAAGGGTTTTCTTTTCTTTTTTATTATCGAGCTGTCAACGGGAGTAAGATTTCTGAAAATCATCATGGCGAGGCAAGCGGACAAGTTTTAAAAATCAGTTATGAAAAAGCTAAAAGTTTCTCAATTACCTGATCCGCAGTAAAGATAGACTTATATAATTAGTTTAGCGCTTTCTATGTCATAAATGAGTCGAGAAGCTAAGATTTCTTAGCTAATGATTGGCAGGCGGCGCTGAGTTGTCGCACAAATAAAGAGCGTACCGGTAATGTAATTTTGACCCTTCCCACTGAAAATATATAAAGAGCTCGAGAAAACAAACAAGCTAAGGCAGTCAACTGGAGGAAGTGCTGACTTGTCCACACACCGTCAATCGTTTTCAAGTTCTTTAAACATGAAGATCCAATCTGTTGTATTCCTTACTGCTGTTCTAATACTCACAACTTTGGTGGCTGAAACTGAATGCATTACTGGACCAGTTCCACAAGGAAAACGGGAGTACCCAAAAAAGGTTTCGAAGTATTTGCTTATGAAATTAATACCTATTGAGGGCCGGTTTGTTCGAAAGCCGGTTAACGTTAACCCAGGATTAAATGTTAACTTAAGCACTATTTTTTCTCATTGTTTAAAATGTTTTACACCTCTAACGTTTGGTGCAATTTCAGATTACTACAGCTCAAAACTGAAGGTCAAACAATATAAACAGATTACCTAACCGAAAAGATATAAAACGGAAATCAAAATTCTCGCTAACCCTGGATTTTGAACGACACGGTCCAGGTCTCTTCAAAAAGTTGAGCGAAGACTTTAATCTTTTGACGCTATAACCGGCTAGTTAAGCTTTCATGGCAATTATTGTGACGAAATTCAACTAAAACACTTATGCGCGTAAGGGATCAAGAAATGTTACAAACACTAGAGCACTGAGAAACAGTGTTCTTGTGAAGTAAATCCTTTCAAGGGTCTTTTAATAAAGCATATCTGTTTCAAACTCAGGGTCTAATATGATTTTTTTCTTCCGCTTGCACTTTTTTTTTCTGGCAGGTGGGCAGAAGCTTAAAGAACGTTCCTGAAGTTAAAAGAGGCATGGGAATGGAGAGGAGAGAATTCGACGATTACAACGAAGAAAAGAAGAAATAGCCTTGTAAACCAAAGGGCGCATTTCAAGATAATCATCATACAGAAACTGTAACCTGCTGGATTATTGTATGACAAAAAATAAATACTAGAGAACATAAAATTATTTTTTTTTTTGGTTTTGTGGGGATTTAGGGAAGTCTATGAGGCAGAAACGTACACATCTGCAGTTTCCTGTTTTGTTTGGTTCGTAGAAATTGAAAATGCGTGGAGAAAGGATATGGTCACTGTTAAATTCTGAGAGAGCTGCAAGGTGGAGCGTTTTTTGGATTTTCTTTTATTTGACCAAAAACCCTTAAATGACTTTCTTCGTTATTTTATTCCCTTGAAAATAACTTTATAAAAAGAAGAGACATTTCGGCTCTTCTTGGACAGGAAAACAGGAAAAGCGTGACAGCATAAATAGTAGTAAAGATAAGCATGTTATTTAGTTGTACTCGATAATCTACGGAGAGAATTCAAAAACGCCAAATGACTTTATTGCTTAATTCTGTAGTTCTCTACTCGGATATTGAATCAAAACCATTATTAATATCCACCTTAAAGAGAAGCTGTAAAAGGCGCGGGGGTTTATGAGTATTGTTTTCGAGTTCCCCTGAAGAATGGTCGATTTCATTTCCGTTCAGTGCGCCTTTTCACGATGTTAAAATATCTGCGAAAATGTGCAAAATCCGTTAAACTTGCAGTACCCAGGTCATAGCCAAGGGCAGCTACAAAATTCTCTATACAAAACAATTATACAAACATACAAAAATTGATCAAAAGGTTAAGTAGAATATAATCTGTAAAAATGAACTCGCACTTATTTTAGTTCTTTGAATCCCAAGTCCAGTATCACGGGAGCCGTGAAACGACACCAATACAATGGTTCTTCAAATCAATTTCCAATCCTTTTTTTATTTATAAAGAAAACAAACAATTCATGAAAAAGAGGGTCGATTTTTTGGTTTTTGACGAGACTTATGGGTGAGAATCTGTGTACAGGTAAGTAACCTGACTGAGATCAAAGATGTTTTAATTCTGTATGGATCGAAAAATGTTTTAATTACCTCTGAAATAAATGACATCTTTTTTCAGGAAATCAGCTGTCAAGATCTTACTTCGATCCTCGCATCGCTCGCAAAATTAATCATTTATCACGAGGGTAAAAAAAATAAGCAAGTTTCTCGCGTGGTCAGTCTGTTGTCTTACATTTCGTTCGCTTAGGCAGTGCAAAGGAACTTCTTAGAAATGTTCGATTGTACAAATTGTTACTATCTATTTTATTAGCACGATAGTCAAGCAATTGAATTTTCCTAAGTTTAGAACACAAGATTATTCCATATTCAAATCAAATAAGACCACCACATGATATTACTCTTAAGCAAAGACATGTCTGCCTATAAAACTGGTTTAATAATTTTTTTTCCATTAAATAACCGAAGAAGTCGTTTCAATGATTTATGACACCTTCGCATGTACCAATTTCGCCAACTGTAGACCTTTAATTTAAGAAGCAGGATCTTTCTTGTAATTACTGTAATGAAATTAGGCTATGGTGCATATACAAATTATGCAAATATATCTCTGGACCTAAATGTTGAAATATAATTAACTGAAGTTCAAGTCGGTCTTTTTTAGCCGCGAAACGTTGTTCTGTGAGATTTATATCATTTGCTGCTTTTAAACAAATAAACGGCGTTAATCGAAACACATTAATTGCAAGTTAGAAAGCAGATTTTACGCACTAAAAAGCAGTTAAGAAAAAGTTTGTAAAACAGATGTTTCAGCAAGTAGTTATTGTCATCAGTGTTATTAATGATATTTCATTTCAATGATCGAACTATCCACGGGTATAAGATTTCTCTACTGATGATTATAGAGAGGCAGAGACAAATTACAAAACAAAGCCAGCTAAAAAGTGATAAAAAGTTTACAATGCTGAAGAATAGGATTCATATTCATTCTTTCAGTGTCAAAAGAGTCCAGAAGTCCGCACGAATAAATTTCTTAATGATAAGAAAGTTTTGCGGAGTTGTTCCCTAAATAAGTCACCGGTAATGTTATTTATATTGTCAAAACACTATAAAGAAAAAACTAAAATTAAGAAGCTAAGCCAGTCAACTTGAGCAAAATGCTAAGTTGCCCACTGTTGTCGTTTTCAAGTTGATTCTGAAAAATGAAGATATTTGTTCTACTTTTAAATGTTGTCTTCAACTAAGAAAACGTTGTTCACTCTTAAAGAATTAAAAAAAAAAAACTCAACCATGTAAAACCAAGTCAGTTGTTTTACCTTTATTATTTTTTTTCTTTTGGTGTAATTTGGCTTTATTGAACACATTAAAGATGACAAATTTTCGTTGAAAGTTTACCCAGAAACCAAGCTTTCGAAAATACTCAAGTTAAAGTCAGTTTCTTTGACGAGGCCGTCAAAGTTTACTACAAAAAATATTTTGATATTTAAATAAAGAAATGTCATTAAACGAAAAAAATTAATAACAAGGAAGAAACTAACTGGCACGCGCTACATTTACGTGTTAGGCAAAAAAATAATGAGAGACGATTACATAAGAAGAGTTTTATTTCATTTCAAATTATCGAGCTGTCTACGGGTATAAGATCTCTAAAAATCATCCTGGCGAAACAAGGACAAGTTGTAAAACAAAATCAGTTATAAAAAAGCTAAAAGTTTATAAATTAAATTCGTAGTAAAGGCAACTTTACATAATTTATTAGCGCATTCTGTGTCATGAAAGACTAGAGAAGCTATGATTTCTTAATTAATGACTGGCAGGCGGCGAGTCGTCCCATGATAAGAAGTTACCGGTAATGTAATTTTGACTCACCCAGCTGAAACTACATGAAAAGCTCAGTCGAGAAAACAAACAAGCTAAGGCAGTCAACTGGAGGAAGTGCTGACTTGTCCACACACCGTCAATCGTTTTCAACTTGTTTAAAAATGAAGATCCAATCTGTTGTATTCCTTACTGCTGTTCTAATACTCACAACTTTGGTGGCTGAGACTGAATGCATCGGTCCAGGAATTCAAAGAAAATGGGAGCACCAAGAAAAGGTTTCCAAGGGTTTGCTTATGAATTAATGTCATTTTGGTCTCTTAAAAATGTTAATTAAGCTGAGAGTCTTCTGAAGATTTCTGCATCTTTGGCTTTTCTGTCCAGATAGTGTAACTTTCCGCGTAGAAATAATTCTGGTTAAAATAACCTACGGGCATGCATGGGTGCATCAGTGAATATTAAAACAGAAGTTTTGTTAATTGGGAAATTGTGTTTTCGTATTGTGAGTCCTTACTCTAAAGCAGATGTGTCTAACAATGCTTCTAACATTCTCTAACATTGTGTATGTTTGGCTTAGTTCTTTAACCAGCTAATATAGCTATCATTGTAATTATTGTGACGAAATTAAACTATTATAACATCTATCCTGGATGTTCGTCGGGGATCAAGCAATGTTACAAAATCTGGAACACTGAGCCTTCCTGTGAATTAAATACTTTTAGTAAAGCATGTCTATTTCAAATTCTGGGTTCTTAGGTAAAGAATGGTTGAAACATGATTTTTTTTCTTTGTTTGCACATTTTTTTCTGGCAGATTGAGAGAGACGTAAAAAACTTTCCTGAAGTTAAGAGAAGCGGGGAAATGGACAGGAGAGAATCCGACAATTTCGACGAAGAAAAGGAGAAATAGTCATGTTAATCTGTTGTAAGGAGGGATTATGAATCTTGAACATTATATGAGGATAGTCATGACGTAAATATTGTGATCTAATAGATTATCGCAGTAAGTGAATAAATAAATGAAAAATGGATTTTTTTGATTTGTTTTCAGTCATGTGAATTCAATAGCTGTTATCTTTACGACTCAGACATAGCTCTTCTATTAATTTGGTTTCATAAATCTAAACGCTGAAGAACGTCTCACAAACTATAGATAACTGTCTAATTTCTCGCGTGCTTTTTTGCTCTGTTTTATCATTAATAAAAATACACAGGGATAATTTAACTTTTAGCTGTCACGCAACGACTGACTAAGTAAAAGAAGGGCTACTCGTAGTCTAAATCGTCTTAAAAAAACAACTGCCATATAAAAGCCAAATAAATTAACCATCACATTAACTCATCACGGCAACCGTACTGGGCTGAGAATTTCAAATGCTATTCGGTTTTCTATGGCCTTTCCATGTGCTCGGCTTCTTTGACGTGATCACGGTCACGCTCCAACAGCCATTTGGAATTACATTTTGCACAGCGAGAGTAGAAAATAATACATGTGGCATTAAATTACAAGTGAAGTTTATTTCTACATTTTAAAATAGCTTCACGTAAGCATATTTAGGACCAAACGGAGTTTCCCTCGCAAAGTCTACATCACGTCAACAGTCGAATACCGAGCTAGAGCGGCCTGTGCATAACAAACACTCCGAAATATAATTGAAGACTAATTCGTGACCAGAGCCAAAAAAAATATGCGAGTCAAAAGTAAATATAAAAACAAAAAGAAGAAAAGAAGTACTCAGTCTGTACGGTCTGCACAGTCTGGTCTACAGTCTGCATGGTCTGCATTTTGGGGTGACCCAGTTCACGATGTCTTGCTTGTTTACTCGAACATTCAAATCAGGAAATAAGATTTTCTTTTGTGAAACATTCAGGCAAAACTACGCGAAAGCTTTGTCAGAGCCTTTTAAAGCACTATAATAGTATACGTCCATAGTTGAATTTTAGTTTTTAAGCTTAAAACAAACATTTACTAAGTAAAAGCTCAACTAACCTTTGAGAAGAAGAGTACATGGCAAAAACACGGCGTGCAAGGCATTGTGGTTGAATTTGTGGATACAGCGCATTGCATTGTGGTAGAAAAGTTTGAAGCTCGATTCCCTTGCCGATTATATCTGCTGACTTCGCTCAGTCGCTTCAGGCTCCTTCGCTTCTTCAGCAATGACTTTCTTGGTTATTTTATTCCCTTGAAAAAAAACTTTATAAAAAAAGAGACAGTTCGGCTCTTCTTGGACATGACAAGGGGAAAAGCGTGTCAACATAAAAAGTAGTAAAGATGAGCATGTGATTTAGTTGTACTCGAAAATCTACGGAGAGAATTGAAAAACGCCGATTGACTTTCTTGCTTAGTTTTGTAATTCTCTATTTGGATATTTAAGCAAAAATATTATAATTCTCCACTAATGTTTAATTTAAAGAGGGGCTGTAAAAGGCGCGAGTTTTTATCAGGTACGTAAAGCTGAGATTAAGGATGTTTTAATCCTGTATGGATCGAGAAATGTTTCTATACCTCTGGAATACCTCTCCAGGAAATCAGCTGTCAAGTTTTTACTTCGATCTTGGCATCGCTCGTAAAATTAATCACTGAGGAAAAGAAAATAAAGTTTTTGTGTGATCAGTCTTTTTCCTTACATTTTGTTCGCTTAGGCATGCGCAATGCAAAGGAACCTCTCAGAAATGCTCGATTGCGCAAATTGTAACTATCCATTGTAAGTAATCCTTATTGACCGCTAGCAAGAAAAGAAACAAAGGTTTCTTGGGCCGCCAGTTTGTTGCCTTACATTTTGTTCGCATAGGCAGTGGGAAGGAACTTCTTAGAAAAGTTCGATTGTACAAACTGTAACTATCTGATTTTACTAGCACGATAGTCACGTAATTTGTGTGGATTTCGATGAGAAAAAGTATGCTGCACTAGCATTAATTTTGTTACGTTTAGATCACAAAATTATTTCATATTCAAATTAAGTAAGTCCACCACATGATACTACTCCTAACAAAGAAAACTGATTAAATTAATTTTATCAATTAAAAAAAAGAAGTGGTTTCTATGATTTATGACACCTTCGCCTGCACCAATTTCGTCAAAGTAGACCTTTAATTTAAGATGCAGCAATTTTTTTTCTAAAAATAACTGTAATGAAATTAGGCTAAGAGGCATATACAAATTATGCATAGATCTCTGGACCTGAATATTGAAATAGAATTAACTGAGGTTTCAAGTCGGTTGTCTTAGCCCAAAAAATTTGACGTATGGGATTTATATCACGTGTTACATTTAAACAAATAAACGTCGTTAAATGAAACACATAAATTACAAGGTAGAAAGCAGTTTCCGCAAAATGAAAAGCAGTTCAGTTAAGAGTTTGTAAAACACATTCCACCGAGTTGCCGTAGTTATTATCATCAGTGTTATTATTAAGATTTCTTAATGATAAGGAGGTTTCGCGGAGTTGTCCCACAGAAATATGTTACCGGTAATGTTATTTATATTGTTAAAACACTATAAAGAAAAAGCACAGCCTAAATTCCTGCCTTGCAACGGTTCTCTGACACACATCGCCATTTCTTGGATTTTCGTGACTATACCATCGTCCTTTTCGAGCCTCTTTTGCGTGATCATTACTAATCACGCAATCATGGCGCAATCGTGGCATCAAATCAATTTATTTCTTACGGTCAAGGCCTTCAAGTTCAGTTTTATTTAAGGGTTTTTCGTCACAGAATTCTGTTTCAAGTGTATTTTTCTTCCAAGAGTTTATTCCTCTCAATGTGAGTACTTTTTTATTGTTTTTTACACTGATACCCACAGTTTATTAAAATTTTTACAGGGCTTTATTTATTCAATTGATTATCCCCAGGGGATTTGTTTCCACCTACACGACACGCTGCGCTTTAACTTTTTCTACTCTTCGGTACTAACATTATTTTATTTCCAGCGTTAAATAGAAACATTTTTTAAAAAACGTTTTTCGCTTTCCTTTGCGAACCTTATCAAAGCCTTCATTATATACAAAATTATAATTTTCTTCGTCTGCAAAGTTCGTTTTTACGGAGGGTCACAAGCTCTTCTTCAGTATCTCTTCCTTTTCTTTTCCGCTGGACTCGACACGGGGGTGTCGGGCAAAGGTCTGGTACCGGACTAGAAACACCCCCGCTCGGTTGGGCTTTGCCCCTGAGGATTCTCAACCATGCGAGCCTTGGTGTCGATGTTCCTATCTTTTTCCACCCGGGTGATGTCATATCTTTTTCTTATTCCTTCTTCTCTTGATTTCGATACCCTCTCAATGGTTACCTGATACATAATACAATTTTACAAAGCCATTAGTCATTCAGGCGCTGCTTTTCGATTTGGATAGCACGTAGTCTCAAATTTTAGACTGTGCAAGGTCTTGTCTGCCGCTGCTCTTTTGACAAGACCAGATGGCTGTTGGCCCAGCAGCCTAGTACCCGATTTAGGGTCCCTTTCTCAGGGTAACAAGTGACCCCCTTTTATTGCTTTCTTCAGGAATTTTTGTTTCAAAACATTTTTTTGAATTTTTCAACCTCAGGTTATTTTGTAAAAATTTTTTCCAGCCTGAAATTCATTTAAATATGATTAACACAAATTTAAATTTTTTCCAGCCCGAAATTCATTTAAATATGATTAACACAAATAAAAACAAATTATCTCTAGCATTTAATTTGACTATAGCACACAATTAAATGAATGAATGAATGAATGTAAAAGAAAAGAGAGGCCAAGATTAATCCAAAAAGAAGGAATTTACTTACTCTGTTAAATGGAGATGCTTTTTATCCACTATCCACCTGGCCACAAGACATCCAACAATTATTTTGGAAGAAACCCATTGGAGATACCGACATTTAAGCTGATGCTGTTTTTCCTGGGTAATGGCTGTTCAAAGTACCTGATAACAGAATGGATTCTTACATCTCAGCACTGGACCACACTACAAACAAGAATATTAATAACAGCTTAAACTCTGAAGATAATATTTGGTTCTATTATGATGTTCATCATGCCACTTGGCTATTTCTCAATGGAGAATTCACAAATATCAATAATCTATATAATTTTTAATCATATAGACCCCATATTTTTGAGAAGAACAATACCATTAATCGGTTAATTTCGATTCCCATAGATCATATTTTTTATAGAACGAAAAATACTGTATATATTTTTTTTCCTTTTCAATAACAAGAGAGTATTCAGTTTTTCAAATACTAATTGTAATTTTCATACAATGTTTTTATTACATTAAATCATTTAAACCTACATTTTTGGGTCTCTGAATTTTAATTATTATTTTTTTTTATCTTTTAAATAGATACCCCTCGGGTAAAATTTTGAGTTTCATTCATATACACAAAAAAATTTTTAAGTCTACAATTTTTTCCCCTCCTCCTAATTTAATCACTAACTTTAAATACTAATTTTAACCTCCCCCTTTCTCTAATGACCACTCCATGCTAATCTCTCCTTTATATAATTATTATTATCATTATTGTTGCACTGCCTTGTGGTTGACGTGGCTGCTTTGCAGTTTGTTGGTCCCTCAACGTTAGTGTATTCTTTAACACCTAACAATTTTTGACTTAATTTTATTTCCTGTTATTTTCGATTTTCTGCTTACAACAATTCCTGTACATACATCCACCCCTAGATATAACACCCACTGTTTCAGTGGAGATTTGGAGAACCCTTTTATTAGGGATCCCATACTTTTACACCTGAAATGCCACAAAGGTTGCTAGATATATCTACTGCAATAAATGATTTTTTATACAAACAGTTTGTGGC
>JAHPZR010049920.1:0-2500 GCA_019787425.1 Platygyra sinensis | reverse complement strand
CATTACCCACTGTCTTTTGAAGACCGCGACATTTGCAAAGTAGCAAAAGGCGGAAAGCTAAAAAATCTGAAAGTCGTGGAACTGAAAAACATTTGCGCAAAATTAGCAATGACGACTGTTGGTAATCAGTAAAGAAAAAAGCGATACATCGACGCCATTGAAGAGTTGGTGGAGTCCTTTTCTTGCAGCAAGCAGTAAAATGTCGGTCAGGGATAATCGTCCCTGAGCACAGCTGAGGCGAAAGACTTTTGTCGTGAGTTATCTTTCTGACACTGATGCTTGGGAAAGCGGAAGTGTTGCAAGAAAGCTAGACACTTGTATCACTCACATGGCTGAAACTGGGATATACATCGCAATGTTTGCGTGCCCAAGGGGTCACAAAAAGCAACTTAGCTTCTTTTCACCAGTTTGTTTTCAGTTGGTACAGGGGTAGAGCATGAAAGGCGTGGTTTATATACATTGACATAACAACTGACGTAACCCGTAATAAAACTTAGATTTAAACAGAGAAACTCGGACGTTCAAAAAGTGCCGCAATGTTTTCCGTAACAGTTGGTTCGATATAGTAAAAAGAGCTGTTGTAAAGAAATTCAAATGCTGAGCCGTTCGTCAGAACGAGGTTTTATTCGACAGTGGATGTAGAGGACTCCCCCCGAGAGTAGGCCACTAAATTCAGTGAAAAAAAGAAATTACCGAAAGTATAGACTCAATTCGAAACATCAAACCCAGTCTTCTACAATCACTCTCTTTTGCAACTGACCGTTATATTATACTTCTAAAGAAAGTGATGGTGGCAAATATCCTTTATAACCAATTCTTTAAGGAAGTATTGAAGAAGCGTAAGGATTAACGTATTTGAAATTGCAGATCCAGATAACTCATTGTACTTTATAATTACATTGCGTAGAGCAAAACAGCATTTCAAAGGTATCTTTTTCTGAGCCGCTCCCATTCCTGGAAATTAAGCATACGAATATTAAGCAATAACACTGGTAGTTTATATTTTTTACCTATTCACACGGCCTGATGGCTGATGCCTGAATGTGGATACATTCAAACCCAAAACAAGCCGAAATACAATATTATTACTTCGTGAAATCCGTTACGAACCGTTCAGCACCACGTGGTCAATATTGACATTTCATACAAATTTGTGGAACATGCAACAGTGAAAAGAACTTGTATTTGCTAATTTCATTATTGCCTTTTCTGTCCGACAAGTTGGGTGATACTGAAACAATTAGACCCTTGCCCTCAAGTGCCACGGGTCTAATTGTTTAATAGTGCTATTAATCTGCTCTCCACAGGTGATACCAGTACCTCGCACGGGTGTGGAAGAGTTAAAGGTTTTTTTTTTTTTTTTTTTTTTTTAGGGAAACGGAGATTCTAGTTCATTAGCGATTAGAGACGTGGCAGCCAACACAGAGCTCAAGCAGATTTACGCTCGCCTATAAGATAACTGTGAGTAGTCTTTCTCTTGCCTGGGCAATCCACAAGGGAACAACGCAAGCGAACAAGCGCACTACTCGCGACTTCCAGCTTCGCCTACCGCCTCTACTCGTTCGCAGATCGTTAAGTGTTTTGCGTTTCTTTAGGCGAATTTACGAGCAAAAGATACACTGTTCGCAGACTAATTCAAAAGTAATTGATATCACATGTAATAGTTGATGATATGCATCTGTGCTTCTGTCTGTCTGTCTGTCTGTCTGTCTGTAAGTCTGTCTGTAAGTCTGTCTGTAAGTCTGTCTGTAAGTCTGTCTGTCCGCCCAACCTGTCCGCGGATTTTCTTACTAAACGGTTTAGTATGAAGGGTTTTTCAGAGTCTGTCGGTATGTCCAGTTATTTAGGCTTATTTATGCAACGCTTATAAAACTCACCACCACCACAATAACAACATATCAACAAAACATCAGCAACAGCTGTAAAAAGGAGATCCTGCAAGTAAGGAGATCAATTACAATAACGAAAACTACTGTTTTAGCTTGTTTCTATCTTTCTATAAGCTGGTTTGATGTTTTTGCAGGTTGTGCGGATAGGAGCTCCTTATTTTGTTGTTGAATTCGATAACGAGGAAAGATTGCTTCAGAGACTGAAAGTCATTGAAGATGCCTCTACAGTTTGGAAGGTAACTTGAACGGGATGTGAACCCATGTGCACGTGTGATGATCCGTAATCTTTATTGGGTAAATGTTCACTGTGTAATTTTCATTGTCAATAAGCGGACAGACAAATTAATTTATAATAATATGGGATGCGGCAGCGAGCGAGAGCGAACAATGTGACAATTCGTTATCGTAAGTAGTCTGTGGATCCACAGTTACTTTGATAATGTTTTGACAAAGTCCATGATCAATAACAAAAGAAAAGCATGAAGAACTGACGTCAATTTGTTACCATATAACTTAGAAAGCACGTGCTAAACGTTAACTAAAATGTGTGATATAAAATATGTTTGATATATGACGCGCTCTTGCAGGAAAGTTGTTGCCAGTCCCTCTGT
>JAHPZR010049919.1:17500-21015 GCA_019787425.1 Platygyra sinensis | reverse complement strand
CACAAGGAATTCGGAGTTTGAGATTTCATTTGTTTTATATCCCTCCACCTCGGTTAGATCTACAATTTTGATTTATTAAAATCTGAGTAATACAACACCAGACTTTAATTTCGGTGTTTACAACTTGGCAAAGAAAATTGGTTATTTAAATAAATATTTTGTTAGAGAACAAAGAATTTTTAACAAAAGAAAGTTTTCAATGCTGTACTATCTCAATATCTGGGAAACGAACGATCTTTGAAAAAATGTCTTTGTTTAACTGACAGCTGGTGAAAAAAGGATTTACCATCGATTAAAGCGCAAAGGCGGGTATTAAAACAAAATCGTCACCTTTTTCACAGCATCCCATCTGATTTCTTCAATTTTTTTTTTACTATATTTTGTACTGAGTGAAAAAAAATGAAAGGTGATCAAATCATCCTTATCATCCGTGTTGTTGGCAAAATATAAATTCTCCCCACTAACTCCTATTCATTTGTATCCTTTTAGTTTTGGGAATTTAATAGTGCATCTGGACAGTCAAAATCCACCGTGGCCAGTTAGTTGCATGAAGATTTTAGTTACTCTCACATACTAAGTAGTCGCTTGTTTTATAAAAATTAATTTCTAAGTGTTTGGGTATCGAATTCAAATACAAAAACTTGAAATCAGTGCTACAAACTAAACAATCTCATTAATAAATCTTCTAAAAAATCAATATTATGTAGAATGTCAGCTTCAATTCCATTTACAGCTCTTTGTTGCCATGAAAAAAGCTGTTATTTGTTGCAAGTGAGGCAGCTTTTCTGACTGATATTACAAAATGTATCTTTAACATAGTTCTAGAATTTGTTAAGAATGAGGGAGTAACCTGAGTTACCAATCAAGCGTTTTGTGTTGCGAATTTTAACTTGAAAACGTGAGCTTTCGGATTCCAGTCCAAAGCTTTTAAAAACTTAAGTTCAAAAGCGCAAGAATGATTTTTCATCTTGCGCTTTTATTTTGAATTTTAAAAAGCTTTAGACTGGAAGTCACGTTATATCGTTCTTAACGGAAAATGCATTCACTTGAGATGATTATCAAATTTGTGCTCAAAAATAAGGCACAAAGACGCTAGGTCGTAAACTAACCAGGTGTACATTATAATTGGTTTGCTCTGATTTCAAATCGGCGCCTGATACTTTTACCTGCTTTATCTGGTTTGATTGAACAGACATCCATACTGCTGCAGGGCTTTTTAAAAGTATCTCAATTTGCCTGACTAATGGGGAAAGATATACAAAAAAACCTACCTCAATTGGAGGTGATAATTTTAATTCCCAGCTATCTTGTATTTCTTCTTGCGAAATTCGTTCCCACGGCGAAGGGAAGATATACCAAAGTCATAAAGTTATATGGGAATTATAAGATGTTAATTTTATTTTTGTTATTCAAATTTGCCAGCTACTTGTTCCAGTGACCAATAAATCGGTAGATAACGGTTTCTATCTTTTCATCAGAGTTCCGTAAATCAGGATGTTAAAAAGCGCTGTAAAACGCGGTGACGTCACGAATCTTAGTATAAACTTTCTTTCGGCATTAAGAGTTCGCCAGTTAATGAACGTTCCTAAACTGTGGAAACAACGTTTCTGTTTCCTTTGAGAAATAAAAGCTAGAGATATGTTTAACATTATGTTTCCATAGAGATTTCGTGAAACACAGTGAATGAATGATATGCTTTTTTGAAGATGCACGCACGCAATGTGGCATTGCGCACGATGTCTAAATTTCACTTCGTGCTGCTCCAGCCCCAAACACCGCCGCGCGTAAGATTCCCCTAACGTTGCAAAAGTGGGGTCGCTTTCTTCTTCTTCTTCTCCAAAATTGTGGGCATCATTTTAAAATATGGACCCACGCCTGCTGGATTAGCATTCTAAGAGTCAGGTAAACGTTAAGTCTGCCCCAAGCCAGTGCCCCATCAGGCCGGAGCTCATCCCGGTTTCTGTAGCATGAAACGACCAGGGGCCCGTTTCTCGAAAGACCCGGTAACGTAATGGGCCCGAATATTTAAATCAAGAAAGGCAGAGTGTGTTGTGACCCGCTAATGAAGTCCATTTTGTTTCTTTAGCTGATAACTTTACTGAATAATTTTCAAACCTTTCGAAACTCCTATCTGGAATGGAACTGAAAACGAAACAGCTTACAGGGGCCGGGTAATTACCGGGAGCTTGCAGAAACGGGCTCCAGGATTTTTCTGAACCCTCTGGATGGGATGCTAGTCCATCGCTTGGTTACCACCCAGCATTAAATTAACTGACGGTATCGATATACATCTGGGTGGAGAGAGGCACTGTAAGAGTGTCTTGCCCAAAAACACAACACAATGTCCCAGCCAGAGCTAGCCTGTGTAGCAGGCGTATAAAGGGATGGAGGTAGGGGAAGAGGAAGAGAATTCAGGCAAAATAAAACGGAGGGGTGGAGGAGGAAGAGCAAAATCCACCCCTCCATTTTTTTGCCTGAATTCTCTCCCTCCTCCCCTACCTCTACCCCTTTATACGCCTGCTTCACCGTTTTGTTTTTGCCCGAATTATTATCCTCCTCCCCCACCCCCACCCCTTTATACACCTTCTAGGCAGGCTAAGCCAGGACTCCAGGAATCCAGACTGCTCGATCCGGAGATCAGCGTGTTAACGTACATATATGTTATTGGCCGGCTGGGAGGTCCGTAAATAGGGAAAAACTGTGACCGAGGTCTTGAAATGCTGCCCGAGGCCGCAGGCCGAGGGCAGCATTTTCAAGCCCGAGGTCACAGTTTTTCCCTATACGATCCGACCCTTACCCGGCCAATAACATTTTTATCTTTTTTTTCCTCGCCGTAAACTGGCTTACAAGTGCGTTTGTTTACGCAGCTTTGCCATTGAATTGGCTTACGCGCCGTCTACAAACAGCTACAAACCATTCGCAAAAAATCTAACGAGCGAAAGAACGAGTAAATCAGATACTATACGAAGAAAGATGTATTAAAGAACAGAATTATTTCGAACTATATGTTAGTGCATTTAGTTCTCTAGTTAAGGTCTCCAAAATTGTTTTCCAGGTGTGAATTTTTGTTTAAGTTTGAAGACCTTTGAAATTGTACTACAAAAACAGTTTTTGTCGATCATTGCGAATCATCGACTGAATTAGACTTTTCTACCATAAATTGAGTAGCAGATAACGAGAAAATTCGTTAAGTGTACTCCACAGCAATTCTCTGAAGTGCAGCAACGATTAGAGAGGGAAACTCGACTGAAATTGACTCAGTTTTTACTTAAAATTGTACAGAGAGACACACAGGATTACGCGCCATTACAGCGCCGAGCAACAAACAGCCAAACGAACTCTCACAACTTCAAAAATTTCAATTGAATTTACTTACAGTAACTTTCCTTGCCATCTAAAGGTGAATAGAGGTAAACTTGCGTTAATCGTCTTTGGAAGTGAAAAAAGGGCGAAAGATTGACAATAACCGCTAATTCATTCACGAAAATAGATCAACTCGATGGATTCCGCCCGCT
>JAHPZR010049919.1:5000-15000 GCA_019787425.1 Platygyra sinensis | reverse complement strand
AAGGTCCCTAATATTTAAAGGTCCCTAGTAGAGAGTTTTAGCAATAAAGAAGGCGACGGCGGGGACGAAGGCTTGCAAAAAAAAGAATTTATATTTGTTGGTTTAAAAACTTGCTCAGGCTAAACATGCACCGACAGCGTTAATTCAATTGAATACTGATATGAAAACGCTGTGATTGTCTTAAACTAAAGTACCCTCCCTCGAGTAGTCGACACTCGTCCCCTGTCCATCCCCCTTGAGAGAGTTTTTCCGCACGCTGTGCAGTTCTTTCAACAGGGACTCTACGTGCCATCTCTTTCTTCTTATTTGGGATTCAACTCTGTCCAGTTCCAGTACATTAGCTTGCGTCTCCAGCTTTTGATAATCATATAACTGATTACTTAATTTTATCGACTGTTTGAGTTCGTCGATTCGTTTATTTACGTCAGCAGTTGCGGAACATTCTTTCGGGATGATCTCTTCTGCGCCAATTAAAGAATTCAAAGTCTCGATCATTTTATTCTGCTCAATCAATTTCTCCTCGGTTAATTTTAGGTCACCTCGAACCTTTTCGATTTCTTCTCGAAGTTCTTCTGACCCTGAATCAATATAAACGCACGTGCATTCGTCGTCTGTTTCAACGTCAGTTTCGCTGCCAATCAGCTGAGCCACTATGAAACCATCGTCCAGGGAATTCAATGTTTCACTTTCTGGCATGCACAGGTCTGTAGTGTCAGCTGGCTTCATGGGATCTGTGTTCGTAGACGCGCATTTCACCGTAACAGGCGTTGTGCAGTTTACAGTTTTCTCTTCCAAGCTCTCACTAACTTCGCTGTTTTCAGTGTTGGGTAACCTGCACGAAGTGAAATTTAGACATTGTGCGGAATGCCTTATTGCGTACGTGCATCTCAAAGATTTTGCTTAAAAAAGCATATCATTCATTCACTGTATTTCATGAAATCTCTATGGAAACATGATATAAAACATATCTCTAGCTTTTTATTCCTCAAAGGAAACAGAAACATTGTTTCCGCAGTTAATGATCGTTCATTAACTGGGGAAACTCTTAACGCGCCAAAAGAAAGTTTATACTAAGATTCGTGTCTTCACCGCGTTTTTCAGCGTTTTTACCACCGTTTTCGTTGATACGCGACTTTTGAAGACAAAACACCCGCGGAAACGTTTCCAAAATTTCCGTCAATCATACATGTTATAGACAGATCGGATCGAAATCCACCAATCACAGCCCGCTAGCATGATGTAAAGAAGGTCTGAAGGTCACACTAGTGGCTGTGATTGGTGGATTTCGATCCGATCTGTCGATAACACGCAAGACTGACGGAAATTTTGGGAACGTTTCCGCGGGTGTTTTGTTTTCCAAAGTCGCGTATCAACGAAAACGGTGGTAAACATCCCGGTTTGCCGAACTCTGATGAAAAGATAGAAAACGTTATCTACTGATTTATTGGTCACTAGAGCAAATGGCTGGCAAATTTGAATAACAAAAATAAAATTAACATCTTATAATTCCCATATAACCTTATGACTTTGGTATATCTTCCCTTCGTGGGAACGAATTTCTTAAGAAGAAATACAAGATAGCCAGGACAATTATCACCTCCAATTGAGGTAGGTATTTTTGTTTGTCTTTCCCTATTAGTCAGGCAAATTGACATAACTTTTAAAAAGCCCTGCAGCAGTATGGATGTCTGTTCAATCAAACGTCATAAGCAGATGAGAGTGTCATCCGCCGATTTGAAATCAGAGCAAACCAATTGTAATGTACACCTGGTTAGTTTACGATCTAGCGTGAAAAACATGTCTCTGTGCTTTATTTTTGAGCACAAATTTGATAGTCATCTCAAGTGAAAGCATTTTCTGTTAAGGACGATAAAACGTGACTTCCAGTCTAAAGCCTTTTAAAAATTCAATATAAAAGCGCAAGATGAAAAATCATACTTGCTCTTTTACACTTTAGTGTTTAAAAGCTTTGGACTGGAAGCCGAATCCTCACGTTTTAAAACTCGTAACACAAAACGCTTGACATGTAATCCGGCCTGGTTACTCTCCCATTCTTAACGAATCCTACAACAAAGTTAAAAGATAAATTTGGAATGTCGACGTCAGAAAAGCTGCTTCACTTGTAACAAATAACATCACAGCTTTTTCCATGGAAAAAAAGAGCTGCAAGGGGAACTGACGCTGACATTCTAAGTAAAATTGATTTTTAGAAGATTTATTAATGAGATCGTTTAGTTTCTTGCACTGATTTCAAGGTTTTTTATTTGAATTCGATACCCAAACACTTAGAAATTAATTTATAAATTAAAACAAGCGATTATTATGTGAGAGTAACTAAAATCTTCATACAAGTAGCTAGTGGATTTTGACTGTCTAGATACACTCAATTCTCAAAACTAAAAGGATACAAATGAAATGGAAATAGTGAGGAGAATTTATCTTTTGCCCACAACACTGTTGATAAGGATGGTTTGATCACCTTTAAATTTTTTCACTCAGTACAAAATATAGCAAAAAAAAAGTTGAAGTAATCAGATGGAATGCTGTGAAAAACGTGGCGATTTTTTTCTAATACCCACCTTTGCGCATTAATCGATGGTAAATCCTTTTTTCACCAGCTGTCAGTTAAACAAAGACATTTTTTCAAAGATCGTTCGTTTCCCAGATATTGTGTGCGTTTAGCCATGCTAGAGTTTCAATATATCAAAATGTACCGCGTATTTTTGTATTCTTTCATATCATGGAACACATACCAGGTCTTGGGAATATACCGAAATAAAAATGAGACAAATTAATTTTCTTTCGTATGGTTATCGTGGAGGTGAAATCCCGGGGAGGGACTCCCATAGAAAAAGTACGGGGTTACTCGTCGGAATTTTCCATAAGAGATACCAAGATCCTGTTTTGTGCCAACCTCTTTCCGCCGCCCCCAAGCCAGGGAACTGGCCCTGGGAGCCGGTAGGGGCGTCCAGATTCTGCTCCGAAAATGGTAAAAAGTTGCTACGAAATATACCAAAAAGTTGCTCAAAAGTTGCTCAAATTTGAAAAAAGTTGCTCAAAGATTTTGTAAAGTTGCTCGAATATTATTTAAGACAGCATGTCTAATTTTAATAACCATTGCTTTCTAATCAACATTAAGGTACAACTAAGTAACTAGCTACAACAAATTAGGCAACCTTTAGTTGAATCTAATTGGCTAGTTTACGATTTCTTCGTCTTCGGAAGACAACGTGGCGTCCGCCATTTTGCTTACACACAGTCCGCTGCCCCAGCTTCGTTCCCAGGGCTTTTCACGAGAAGGGGAGAAGGGGAAAGCCCTGGGAACGAGGTTGAGGCTAACCCACTCCTTGTAATTAATTACCACGCCCACAACTCCACATGATACCCAATTACCCATTCAAAGGGTAAAAATATAAGTTTTACTAGAAAGATATTTAGAATTTTAATCAAGAGAATTTTAACTTGTTTATTTAACAAAAAAGGGGGTTATCCAGCATTTTGGTTCAATATAGGTTAAAGAGCCCAAAAGTTACCAAAAAAGTGCTAGTTTTCCAAAAAGTTGCTAGAAGTTGCTCTCTGAGAAAAAAGCTGCTCAAAATCCTAAAAGTTGCTGAAAAGTTGCCGAGCAGAATCTGGATAGGCTTACCTGGGAGGGTCTTTACCCTGTGAGCTTGGTTTTGTATGCGTGGCTTGAGATGTATTTAACCCTTAAAGGAACCAATTCTAAAACAAAACATTATCTCTTTTCGTTTTTTTTTCGGTTCAATACATTAATGGGTGCCGCAAGAGCTAACTCTGAGGGAGCAAAACCGCTTTAACCCTTGAAAATTACTACTAGGACCCTACTAGCACCTAGTCCTTTTGATATGGGAGACGTCCTCCTCCAGGCATGAAATATGGAAGAAAAACGATCTCCTACTGTTCATGCCTTGTGCAGCTGACCTTCGTAAAAGCCAGCTGTTCGCGCAGAAGGAAAGAGAAAATGACATTTTGTCTTTCAGAGGGTCAACGAACAAGTTTAATAGGTCTGGAATGGAACCATTAACAAAGTCGCAAATTACAGTAAAGTGGCTGATCCATATCTGCCAATTACTAAAAAAAGGCCTTCTTTTAAAAGCACTTAAACATCTCTGCCCTGAGGACAGAATAGTCAACTAATCCATAACATTAACATTTCATCAGCAAAGCTTGGCTAAGCGGTAAATAGAGCCAGGTTTTAAATTACAGGTTAGTATGTCGAGGAAGAATTAACCTCTTGGCTTAACAACTTTATAAAAACTGTTTTGTGAGACCTTGTAAGTTGAGATGAAAGCCATATTATCCTGCAGGTGTGACAATATGCTGAGAGCGTATCAACGGCTAGACAGTGCGGCGCAAGAAATTATTTTGTTTTCGTTGTTATGAAAATACAAATAAATTTCATGTCGGAATCAAGCTTCTTGCAAAGCAAACGCCGAATCAACGCTATCATTTCTAGACATGAAAGTATAACACGAGTACTAACTGCAGTTCACAAAAGATGTGCTACAGGGCGGGAATTCGGGAAAACTGTACTGTTCTGTTGTCGAAAAGGCATTGAAGTCGTGCAACTCTTTTTTTACTGGAGATCGCGTTGAATCTTTGCGGAAAGGGATTTATACTTCCAAAAACCATATCAGATTGTAAAAAGCGAAAACATAACAGCGTTTTGCGTCTCCAAGCTTTCAGTCCTGCCAGAAATGAGTCGCCTGCGTCCGACAACCGTTACTCGTCGCTCGACGAGCGTCGTCAGGTTAGAAAATAGTTGTGACTGACTGTTGTAATTCAACCCACAATTCTGGAGTGAAATATTGAAAGAGACCAGAGAGACTTTAGCATTGTCTTTTTTTTTGCTAGCTGCAAAGAAAAAGGCTATTCTCGTGTCGTTACGGACTGGATAGTAGAGCAGTTCGGTTTTGACATCCTTCGTACTGCGGATGCAGCCACCCGCTATGCAAGATGTTTACTATTGATCTGCATTGGTCAAAACAGATCAAACCGCATCCAGAAAAAAATATTTGCGCTCGGCCGAATATGATCTTGTAAAAATTAATTCTAATCAGTTTTCAACATTATCTACACACAGCCACTTCGTCTCGTTCCTTTCACAACTTTTATTCGACTTTTGCTTTTCGCCCCGAAAGTTTTCCTGTTGGAGCCCAGGCTCCTGGCTGGATAAGTGACCTAAAGGGCTCGGTTTTTGGTGGCTGATTCAAGTAAAAGATAAATTGCTGATGCATCCGTGATGGTTCTTTAAGAAGTACGTTTATTTAGCTGTCTGATGAAGGGGCTTTTTATGACCTTAATTTCGCAAGACAATTCAAAATATGTGTTTTATGTCTGTCTGGCTTGGAAAACAGTTGCGAGTTGAGTTCCGCTTCAGGGCTGAAACGCGCTGCCGTGAAGGTGGCAAAGCTAAATATAAGTTTGATGGCCGAGTCAGTGGAAACTCCTATTAAACTGGATCTATATCTTCTTTCAACAAACACAAGTTTGACAAGATCCAAAATCTAGGTTTACAGGACATGGTTACAAAATTTAGTCAGTTAGTTTTTCCTTTTCTATTCCGGCAGTGAGCTCATTCACCTTTTACCGGATCTGCTGTTTGGATTTGCGTCTGCCATTCTGAAAAAGTCTCTCATTATATACAATTCAATGTCGTTGCAATAATTTTCACTGCACCGTTAAAAAACAATTTGTTCTTAATGTTTGTTAACTTTGTTGGCTTAACTGACTCTTTATAGGTTCCATAACGATTTCGGATCCTCAAGGCAAATATCATGTTGACAGAATAGATAATCTCTCGAATAATTTTTGTCTGCACTGAAAACAATTACTCATCATCAGATCGCGTCTTGTTGCAAACAATGAATACCAGTCAAAATTCAAGTTATAGATTGTATTTCTTAAATGACAATTTTGAGACATTATACGCTGGCCTTAAATTAAGGCCAGTGACATTTGTGTAAAGAGCTCGACGAGGAACATTGTTGTATTACACAACCACTAGTTTACATAGTTTTCAATCCATCCTTAATGAATAAAGCCTTCTGACTTTTTCCTGGGATTTTGTCATTTACAACAATGCCATAAGGGAAGATGTATGCTTCAAATAAAACGCACGGGATAGTTGAAGCTGTGTTTACAAACATCGGCACACAAAGAATATATTACGTTAGTTTTGAACATGTTAAAACGCACATATTCCTCAATTTCCTCTAATACCTAAATATACAAAAAAGGCTGTAATCGTGTTTACAGACAAGCATTTTTGTTCAAACCTTTACATAATAGAATAACCCTTCCCCTCATTATATTACCCATTCACACGAGGCCGAAATTTTCTTTGAGCAATGAATATGACTTTTCTACCCAAAAGAGAGTTTCTGTTACATGCAGTTGAACTTCGAATCCTTGACAATAAAATCACCTGCTAGAAACATGGACTGCTAACGCTGCATTTACCCTTAGGATGATAACTTCTGACTCTGGCTTGGCGTTGGTTAATTTACAATTTGAGTAACTCCATCTAAAAACTGATTTCGCAAAACTCTCTATTCTGTACCATAGTTCGCATTAGTTCAGTCTGCCATTTCTGTTAATTAATTCCAGAAAAGTTTCGTCTCAAAGGAAGCATTTCAGCTCACACTATAAACGATAAGTTAAAAATTTAGGGCTCGATTACAGAATTGTAAAAGATTCAATTTTGAAGCGTTTGTTGTTGGTCATTCTTTGTTTCCTTCACCCAACAACACAATCTCTTAGAAGTTTTAGTCCGGTTGACTAGGCAAGTGTCTTAATAGATGCGTTTTCATTTACTCGACCTTATTGTGTTCGGATCTGTTTGAAAGCTATATGAAATACTTCTAGATAAGTCTAATTCACATTTTGACACTTCAGTCCATTTATCATGGCCTCTCGCACCTTTCGAAGTAATCCGTACAGCAGCGGGTTGAACAGGGCGGTTCCACAGGCCAACGCTTCAGCAACTTTTAAGGCCACCTTAAAACTTGCCGTTCTTTGCCCATAAGGCGTATGGTGCTCGTAGATTGCCAAGATAAAATAAGGAAGCCAGGTTACCACAAACGTACCCACAAGAAGAGCAATGACTTTCACAGTCTTTAGCTTCTTTTGGAAAGCCCGGCTCGAGTTTCCACTTTGACCCTGCTGATTCGAGGCGTGGGTCCGATTCGAAGCGTGCTTTGTTGCCACGAAGTAGATTTTAACGTTCATGAACAGGATACACAAACAAGGCAGACCAAACGCGAAGGCGAATCGCAGATCCTCGTACAGGGTTTGAATTCGACGAGATTTATTCTTAAAAGCAAACGGCAGAAGCGCTAGGAACGCTGATACCAGCCATAAGGAAGTTATGATGATTGTGGCCCGAAAACGTGTCAGGTACGCGTCATACTTCAGAGGGTACGAAATCGACAGGAAACGCTCTAGCGTCACAGCGGCGAGGTTTAGGAGCGACGCAACGCCTAGAAAAGGGAATAACGCGTTATTGACGTCTGTGTCCTGGCCAGGGTAGTGTATGTACCAGATGTTAAACGGGACCAAGATGCTTGCCATGAAGAAGTCAGCCATTGCTAGACTCAACACGAAAGCGTTTGTGATGGTCCAGAGTCTTCGGACGCGACAAATTGTGCCGATCACGCACAGATTAATGGCCAATCCCAACACTGCGATGAGCACAAAGTATGTTATAAGGACTGGCTTTTGATAAGAGGATACTACTGTTGCATTTGTTGTCCACTCGGGTGGCTGAGTTGCCTTTCTTTCCAAGTAATTCACACAAAGCGTATAATTTCCTAATAGCAATTTTAATACGGAGTTAGTCTCATTTTCACCTAGCCCTTGCAAGGCTGTAA
Source organism: Platygyra sinensis (assembly GCA_019787425.1). Lineage (NCBI taxonomy): Eukaryota > Metazoa > Cnidaria > Anthozoa > Scleractinia > Merulinidae > Platygyra > Platygyra sinensis. The sequence continues at coordinate 7,108 of JAHPZR010049919.1, read as the reverse complement.
AGTTAAACAGGGCATGGATGTGTTCGCAAGGTCGTAGCAACTTCTCAAAGTCAGCGATTTGTGCAGCCATCTATGCCACGGTCGAGACCTAAAACCAGAAGAAAAGGACATAAGCGCAAACCTTCTCATACCTATCGCATAATTTTTTTTCGAAAACCACTGTGGCCCTCATCGGTCGTACTGTTTTCCCGAGTTAAATATACATATTGTTATGTAGCTTCGAACCTTACCTAACGCGAATTGCTTGGCCCTTTGCTTCTCGACACTGATTCAAAACCCAAGCCCCAATATTGTGTTGTTCAAGATTTCAATTTAGTTTTTCTTGAGAACGCTTTTGATACCAAGACAACGGTGTCCTGAGTGCATGAAGTTTGACCAAGATTTGTTTGATCACCTAGTGATAAAGAAAATGGTCTGTGCGTGTTACCTGCAATGCTTTAATCTCATTGGCTGAAAGTACAATAAAGTCGGAAGGATGAGGAGGATGTCAATTTCTTTCAAAGCCAACATCGATTTGTTAGAAAGAGGCGGTACGGAATCTTTTTCCTAAATGTACACTATTCAGTCTTAAGCAATAGATTGTCATTGCGTTGAGATTAAATTTCCTTTTTCGCTTTGTATAAGGACAAATTAGTTGCAGCCTCTCTGCTGTTAAAAGGCATTAATTGCTTTCTTTTTTTATCTCGTTCACCCGTTCAAGAATGGCCATTATTATTCATTCAAAATATTCCCCGTTTCTGATTGGTTAAAATCACACGCATAATTCACCATAACCAGCTGCTGTTCACCAAATTTGGAGAGAATCCTCGTCATATTGAATCAATGACGTCAAAAGTGCTGCCCGCTGAAAATTATTGAACCGATGACGTCAAAATGACGTCAAACGTGCAGTCCGCCGCAGATTAATGAACCGTTGACTGAGAAAACCTGGGGACGACATTGTGTCATTTTTGGTGAGCAGAAAAACAAAGAGTGAAATGGCGAAACTCCTTTAAGAATGGCGAAATATTTTGAATGAATAATAAAGCAATTATTGAATTCGGCTTTCGTAGGATATGAAGAATTCTGCAGATCTCGGAGGGTGTTATCCACCTCGGCCTTGGGCCTCTGTGGAAAACAACCTCCTTGATCTGCAGAATTCTTCATATCCTACTCAGCCTCATTCAATAATTGCTAAATATATAATCACTCCTGTTGTTATTTAGATTTCAAAGTGACAGTTGCTTTCGTTTTCTTAGCGACCACAACAAAACTCCAATCTCACAGTTTGCATTAGCGTTCAACTAAAAGTGACATAAAAGGTGCAAGCCTTTGCCAGAAAAAGTGCGTGTACCATGAATTTCCTCTCACGGGAAAATAATTTTGCCATAAAAGGTGTGATCCAGGGAGGTCAAACTCGACAGAATTTAATGATTTTATTTGCTGACGAAATCTGCCGAGCTACACCTTTCCTTAAATTAACATTAACGAAGATTAAGTGCCGGGGAGCTAACATGGCTGAATCTCATTCAGTTTTTTAGGTTAGTTTTTTACATAATTTAGCTCTATTCAACACGTAAAGCGGAATAATTAAGTCTTTTCAAGCGCTCCTCAGCATAAATAAATTCGGAAAAAAGTAGGGAAGTAGCCTGCGATTAATTTTCTTCTGCGTCTTTGAAATAATTGTTATTTAAAAATGAAAGGCTGATCAAATAGTCCAGGCAAGTCTTGAGTTTGGCTGCCAAACGGTTTCACTACAAAGCTATCAAGTTCAAAATTTGTTTAAAATACGTGATAGAAAACTGAAAATGACGCTTTTACAATGGCGTTGGCTGTTTAATAGAATAGAAATATTCAGTGGCACTCTTAAGGATCAATACGATCACATCCAAGGTTAAGAACTCTTTTCCTCCTAATAAAGTATGCATTTAGCCTTCTTTAAAACTGTGTACGAAACTCGTGATGACGTCATACACTATATTTCTTTCAGTGATAAACAAAACACGTGAAAACGGCTTGTGAGTTTCAAATTTTGCGGCAAATTTTGGTTCTGATCAAGCCTTTGCCATTTCCCGGGTTCTATAAATTTTTAGGTTGGGGCAAAAGATTTTGGGCTGAAAAATTGTGGT
>JAHPZR010049918.1:12500-18328 GCA_019787425.1 Platygyra sinensis | reverse complement strand
TAGGGGTTGGGCTCTTTAGCATCGTTTTCATAAATCCAGACATATATTGGCACAGAATAGCGAAAAGTGGTCTGGAAAAGGGCCTAGTGTGGTTACAGATGCCTAAGAGAGATTAATGGTAATTCAAAACGATCACATGTCGCCCTTTCCGGGTCATGGAGTCACGTTCCTTTGAAATATATGTCTGGATTTATGAAAACGAGGCTAAAGGATGGATATCAGGCACTATGTGAGCGTTTTTTTTCTCGCCAGAAACTATCTCCAAAGTGGACGATATAAAAATTAAAAGGAAAGTCAGTCCTTTTTTCCTTCTTTTACCCGTTTATCTTCCTTTCATTGCCGTCCTGTCTCTATTCTTCGCCCGTTTACATGGCTTGAAAGCGGCCTTAAAGTTTAGTGAAATCGAGGTGAAACTGATATCAGGTGACTAAGTGAGCGGTTTTTTCTCGCCAGAAACTATCTCCAAAGTGGACGATATAAAAATTAAAAGGAAAGTCAGTCCTTTTTTCCTTCTTTTACCCGTTTATCTTCCTTTCATTGCCGTCCTGGCTCTATTGTTTGCCCGTTTTAATGGCTTGAAAGAGGCCTTAGAGTTTAGAAAAATCCAGGTGAAATAAGGGTTTAGGGGTTGGGCTCTTTAGCACCGTTTTCATAAATCCAGACATATATTGGCACAGAATAGCGAAAAGTGGTCTGGAAAAAGGCCTAGTGTGGTTACAGATGCCTAAGAGAGATTAATGGTAATTCAAAACGATCACATGTCGCCCTTTCCGGGTCATGGAGTCACGTTCCTTTGAAATATATGTCTGGATTTATGAAAACAAGGCTAAAGGATGGATATCAGGCACTATGTGAGCGTTTTTTTTCTCGCCAGAAACTATCTCCAAAGTGGACGATATAAAAATTAAAAGGAAAGTCAGTCCTTTTTTCCTTCTTTTACCCGTTTATCTTCCTTTCATTGCCGTCCTGTCTCTATTCTTCGCCCGTTTACATGGCTTGAAAGCGGCCTTAAAGTTTAGTGAAATCGAGGTGAAACTGATATCAGGTGACTAAGTGAGCGGTTTTTTTCTCGCCAGAAACTATCTCCAAAGTGGACGATATAAAAATTAAAAGGAAAGTCAGTCCTTTTTTCCTTCTTTTACCCGTTTATCTTCCTTTCATTGCCGTCCTGTCTCTATTCTTCGCCCGTTTACATGGCTTGAAAGCGGCCTTAAAGTTTAGTGAAATCGAGGTGAAACTGATATCAGGTGACTAAGTGAGCGGTTTTTTCTCGCCAGAAACTATCTCCAAAGTGGACGATATAAAAATTAAAAGGAAAGTCAGTCCTTTTTTCCTTCTTTTACCCGTTTATCTTCCTTTCATTGCCGTCCTGGCTCTATTGTTTGCCCGTTTTAATGGCTTGAAAGAGGCCTTAGAGTTTAGAGAAATCCAGGTGAAATAAGGGTTTAGGGGTTGGGCTCTTTAGCACCGTTTTCATAAATCCAGACATATATTGGCACAGAATAGCGAAAAGTGGTCTGGAAAAAGGCCTAGTGTGGTTACAGATGCCTAAGAGAGATTAATGGTAATTCAAAACGATCACATGTCGCCCTTTCCGGGTCATGGAGTCACGTTCCTTTGAAATATATGTCTGGATTTATGAAAACAAGGCTAAAGGATGGATATCAGGCACTATGTGAGCGTTTTTTTTCTCGCCAGAAACTATCTCCAAAGTGGACGATATAAAAATTAAAAGGAAAGTCAGTCCTTTTTTCCTTCTTTTACCCGTTTATCTTCCTTTCATTGCCGTCCTGTCTCTATTCTTCGCCCGTTTACATGGCTTGAAAGCGGCCTTAAAGTTTAGTGAAATCGAGGTGAAACTGATATCAGGTGACTAAGTGAGCGGTTTTTTCTCGCCAGAAACTATCTCCAAAGTGGACGATATAAAAATTAAAAGGAAAGTCAGTCCTTTTTTCCTTCTTTTACCCGTTTATCTTCCTTTCATTGCCGTCCTGGCTCTATTGTTTGCCCGTTTTAATGGCTTGAAAGAGGCCTTAGAGTTTAGAAAAATCCAGGTGAAATAAGGGTTTAGGGGTTGGGCTCTTTAGCATCGTTTTCATAAATCCAGACATATATTGGCACAGAATAGCGAAAAGTGGTCTGGAAAAAGGCCTAGTGTGGTTACAGATGCCTAAGAGAGATTAATGGTAATTCAAAACGATCACATGTCGCCCTTTCCGGGTCATGGAGTCACGTTCCTTTGAAATATATGTCTGGATTTATGAAAACAAGGCTAAAGGATGGATATCAGGCACTATGTGAGCGTTTTTTTTCTCGCCAGAAACTATCTCCAAAGTGGACGATATAAAAATTAAAAGGAAAGTCAGTCCTTTTTTCCTTCTTTTACCCGTTTATCTTCCTTTCATTGCTGTCCTGTCTCTATTCTTCGCCCGTTTACATGGCTTGAAAGCGGCCTTAAAGTTTAGTGAAATCGAGGTGAAACTGATATCAGGCACTATGTGAGCGTTTTTTTTCTCGCCAGAAACTATCTCCAAAGTGGACGATATAAAAATTAAAAGGAAAGTCAGTCCTTTTTTCCTTCGTTTACCCGTTTATCTTCCTTTCATTGCCGTCCTGGCTCTACTGTTTGCCCGTTTTAATGGCTTGAAAGAGGCCTTAGAGTTTAGAAAAATCCAGGTGAAATAAGGGTTTAGGGGTTGGGCTCTTTAGCAATGTTTTCATAAATCCAGACATATATTGGCACAGAATAGCGAAAAGTGGTCTGGAAAAGGGCCTAGTGTGGTTACAGATGCCTTAGAGAGATAATGGTAATTCAAAACGATCACATGTCGCCCTTTCCGGGTCATGGAGTCACGTTCCTTTGAAATATATGTCTGGATTTATGAAAACAAGGCTAAAGGATGGATATCAAGCACTATGTGAGCGTTTTTTTTCTCGCCAGAAACTATCTCCAAAGTGGACGATATAAAAATTAAAAGGATAGTCAGTCCTTTTTTCCTTCTTTTACCCGTTTATCTTCCTTTCATTGCCGTCCTGGCTCTATTCTTTGCCCGTTTAAATGGCTTGAAAGAGGCCTTAGAGTTTAGAGAAATCCAGGTGAAATAAGGGTTTTAGGGGTTGGGCTCTTTAGCACCGTTTTCATAAATCCAGACATATATTGGCACAGAATAACGAAAAGTGGTCTGGAAAAGGGCCTAGTGTGGTTACAGATGCCTTAGAGAGATAAATGGTAATTCAAAACGATCACATGTCGCCCTTTCCGGGTCATGGAGTCACGTTCCTTTGAAATATATGTCTGGATTTATGAAAACAAGGCTAAAGGATGGATATCAAGCACTATGTGAGCGTTTTTTTTCTCGCCAGAAACTATCTCCAAAGTGGACGATATAAAAATTAAAAGGATAGTCAGTCCTTTTTTCCTTCTTTTACCCGTTTATCTTCCTTTCATTGCTGTCCTGTCTCTATTCTTCGCCCGTTTACATGGCTTGAAAGCGGCCTTAAAGTTTAGTGAAATCGAGGTGAAACTGATATCAGGCACTATGTGAGCGTTTTTTTTCTCGCCAGAAACTATCTCCAAAGTGGACGATATAAAAATTAAAAGGATAGTCAGTCCTTTTTTCCTTCGTTTACCCGTTTATCTTTCTTTCATTGCCGTCCTGGCTCTACTGTTTGCCCGTTTTAATGGCTTGAAAGAGGCCTTAGAGTTTAGAAAAATCCAGGTGACATAAGGGTTTAGGGGTTGGGCTCTTTAGCAATGTTTTCATAAATCCAGACATATATTGGCACAGAATAACGAAAAGTGGTCTGGAAAAGGGCCTAGTGTGGTTACAGATGCCTTAGAGAGATAAATGGTAATTCAAAACGATCACATGTCGCCCTTTCCGGGTCATGGAGTCACGTTCCTTTGAAATATATGTCTGGATTTATGAAAACAAGGCTAAAGGATGGATATCAAGCACTATGTGAGCGTTTTTTTTCTCGCCAGAAACTATCTCCAAAGTGGACGATATAAAAATTAAAAGGATAGTCAGTCCTTTTTTCCTTCTTTTACCCGTTTATCTTCCTTTCATTGCTGTCCTGTCTCTATTCTTCGCCCGTTTACATGGCTTGAAAGCGGCCTTAAAGTTTAGTGAAATCGAGGTGAAACTGATATCAGGCACTATGTGAGCGTTTTTTTTCTCGCCAGAAACTATCTCCAAAGTGGACGATATAAAAATTAAAAGGATAGTCAGTCCTTTTTTCCTTCTTTTACCCGTTTATCTTCCTTTCATTGCTGTCCTGTCTCTATTCTTCGCCCGTTTACATGGCTTGAAAGCGGCCTTAAAGTTTAGTGAAATCGAGGTGAAACTGATATCAGGCACTATGTGAGCGTTTTTTTTCTCGCCAGAAACTATCTCCAAAGTGGACGATATAAAAATTAAAAGGATAGTCAGTCCTTTTTTCCTTCGTTTACCCGTTTATCTTTCTTTCATTGCCGTCCTGGCTCTACTGTTTGCCCGTTTTAATGGCTTGAAAGAGGCCTTAGAGTTTAGAAAAATCCAGGTGACATAAGGGTTTAGGGGTTGGGCTCTTTAGCAATGTTTTCATAAATCCAGACATATATATATATATATATATATATATATATATATATATATATATATATATATATATATATATATATATATATATATTGTCTTTATTTCACTGGTTTCAGTTTTATTTCACTGGTTTCAGTTTAATTTGAGTATATATATATATATATATATATATATATATATATATATATATATATATATATAGTGAGGATAAAAGCAGTTTACCCAACGATGAACTCCCAGTAAGAGGATCCAGAGGATACGTGTCTCTCCGTAAATCTGTAGATTGGTATAATAAAACGACGAAGAGACAAACTCTTGACAGTTCCAGCGTTTAATCGACGTTTCGGCCTTCGGCCTTCTTCAGGATAGTTTAAAAGTTAAAAATTAAAAAAGCTATATACAATGGTTGTGAGTGGCAGAGTTACGGGCTTTTATATAGTACACAGAAAATGGAAATTAAGGTTACGTAACAAAAGAAAAGGTCTTAATTACAAGCTAGGCAAAACAAAAAACAATTGATAAAAAGGAACAAACAGACTAATCAGATAAATCGTGTTATTACGTAACAAACTCCCCATTGAGGGCCTCTGAATGAATGTGCGGGTCAATGTCATAACAAGGTCCTCAGAGAGGGCCCCTAAACAATGTAATAGATTCCCAATCGAAAGCCCCTGAATGAAAAACCAAACACAAACATAACAGAATCCCCCAGTAGAGTTTTTGAACAAAAACAACAACGACTAAGTGAAGGCTAACAAAACAAAAGGACAAGATTACGAACTAGAAACATTCAAAGCCATATGGGAGCTAACGAGGTCCTACAGACAGCAAAAATTCCGATGATTACAAATTTGGGCTGAAAAGATTTTACACTACAATAGAGACAAAGTCAACTGTTGTAGCAGATACGATTTCTGGATTTGAATTCACGCCTTTTGTTAAGACCGTGTGGATATAATGAAAAGAGTTGTGAGGTCCAATATGCTTCTCTGGTGAGGAGCAGTTGTTCAAGATGGATTGCATTTTTGTGGTTTATAATTTGTTCGATAATAATAAAACTAATTTGACAAATTTGATGCTCAAAAGAATTATAATGGACCGCCAACTCACATGTTCTTCTGTTCTTAAGCATTGATGATTTATGGTTACGAAAACGAACCTTGAATTCTGTTGAAGTGGAGCCCACGTACTGCTTTTTGCATTTGTTACAAGCAGCCAAATAAATGACATTTTTGGAAGTACAGCTTA
>JAHPZR010049918.1:0-2500 GCA_019787425.1 Platygyra sinensis | reverse complement strand
ACTTTTGGAATAGCTTAAGATAATGATTGCAGTGGACCTGTGACTGTTCATACTAGTTATGCAACGCTTTCGAGTGGTACACCGTGGAATTTTCCTAAAGTCCCTTATATTTTCTCGATATACACACCAACCATTAGAGGTGATTGCGTATACCGTGTTACTGTGAGAAGTGGACCATTCCATGGTAAAATATTCTACGTGAAAGCGTTGTATAACTATTTTATAACATGTCAAAGTAATTTTGTCGCAAACAAAATCATTACGACAACCACACAGCCTTGGCGACGTGGTAGTTAAGTGTAATACCGTTGAGTATACAACGGATTTCCTGTGTTCTGATTGGCTCAGTTTTCTATAACATGGTCAAAATTCCAGCTTACAAGCTTAAAGTTCGCTTGTGGTAAAAAATGTCCTGGTCGCGGCCTATTTACCAGATAAGCACTAATCGGCACTTAATTGTAATGAATTTCACAAGAACTTAGACACTCTCAATCTTCCTAAAATTGAAGGCTAGTTGTAAATGTGACCACTGTCAATCTTAAATTGATTTTTTTTAAATTATTGTTTTATTAGCACTATTGAGAGATGCCACAGGTTTAGGTTTGATGTACATATCTGTCCTGAGTTAAAAGAACATACTCGCAATTTTTTTACTCGAGCACACAAATTCTTTGCACTATTGCTTTGTTGGAACGAATTCAATATCACCTCACCACCCTAAGTTAGCCTTCTTATTTTAGCCAATCTTGCCCTCCCATTTAAGAATTAAGAATTTAAGAAATTCTAACTATAATTGCCCCCGCAGGCTTTTTGGCCCCAGAGGGCCAAAAACTCGAGGAGACACCTTAGGACTCCCTGCGTAATATAGAGGAAGACTGGAGAAGAGAGAATGGTCTGTATTTCCGGTAGATTGTAGGTGGAAAAAATCTCGATGTGGTTGCTTGCACGTCCGTAAGGTATCAATGTTATGCCCGCAAATGGTCATGGGCGGTCAGCAAAAAGACACGCGCGCGAGGACTTGTGGGATCGGCGTCTTTGTCCACGAGCTTTGTCCTTGGTTCAGATCTCGAGTGCAAGCGTCCGTGAAAAGCGTCTGTTTTTGCCGTCTTATTCCATAATAAATTTGCTTCGAGATGCCCGAGATAATGATCTAATGCAAATTGAAGCCGCTTTCAAAGATCCTGAAGGTAGATTTTGAGAGAAAAAACAGATCAGAGGGTATCGTAGGAAATTCTGAAGTACAGTCGAACCCCGCTACTTCCAACTCGATTAATTCGAAGTCCCGGCTATTTCGAAGTAATCGTTCTTTTCCTACACCTTAAATCAACCCCGTAATTTCGAACTTCTCAACAACAGAGTACAAGGAGAAACTCCCAAGCGACAAACAAAGAGTGATGTTCGTCAAGCAATTGAGACTCTCTCACGCTACAGTTTGTTTGCTGTTGAGGGAGCCGAGATTCGAGGGCAAACAAGCCAGTTGTCATTCGACCAAGGTATTAGAAAAAAACCAACAGCAACAGAGTGCTCAAAGATTTTTCAATGCATGCAACAGCAGCTGCTGAAGTTATCCGACATGTAATTACTGTATTTTTATTTAATCAGTGTCTTTCATCAACCTGTACTGTATTTTAGTAAAAAGTGTTTCATTGTTACGAATTTTACGCTTCCCCGGTTATTTTGATACCCCGCTATTTCGAACTTTTTCCCATTTCCGTTGGGACTTCGAAATAGCGGGGTTCAACTGTATACTAGACATTCCAGGCCAGTGTGGCTCAGTTGCAACTAGATAGCTAAATACCCTTCCGATCGTTAGTTTTACATTTGACACCTCATTTATTTGGATCGCTTATTTTTACCGCTGATTAATCTTACGTGGCGTATAGCTCATGTGACGGCTAGGTAACTGGCAGGGGTCTAAATGTAAATGTTCTGCGGCGTTTTCGTTACCCTGGGTACCAGTGGTCTTTTTCTCGTTGGGGGCGACAGAATTGGCCGCGAAGGCGAGTCGCAAGTCTCTCGCCGACAAGCACTACTCGCTCTGATGCTCCTCCCCGCTGGCGAGGAGCAAAAACCTCTGGCATCCAAGGTAGGTTTTCGTTGGGGACAAAAAGCTTTACTCTAATTTGCAAATATGGCGACTGTAACGCGATACTTCTGGTTACATCTCGGGGAAAAAAAAAACTTCTGTTCTGCTTTCGAGATACGTTTGCTAGTATATCAAGACTAATGGTTTGTTTCAGTATTACAAAAGAGTAATCTCTAGAACACTTGCGTGTTAAATAATCCTTCAATTGGCTTCAAGTGCCATATTTCAAAATGAAACGCTTCTTTGCAGTACTACATGAACTGGATTCATCTACAAAGACCAAAGACGTTGAAAGGTCCCATCAATCGTATTCTCTGAAAAGAAAAAAATACACAGAAAACAACTAAATAAGAGTCTAACACTTAATTTATTGCGTATATTTTGTCTCCACCTAGCTCTCAGAACTCTAACCCA
>JAHPZR010049915.1:0-10000 GCA_019787425.1 Platygyra sinensis | reverse complement strand
GAAAATGTCTGGTTTTTATTGGCTATAACAGCCAGCCAATGAAGTGATGTGCTTTTCGATCCTTACTTTTTTGAAGCTCGATATCGCTGTTTTGTGTTTCTTTCACGGCATTTTTTCTAGATTTCTAGGCACTCGATGGGCAATCTGTGGTGTGGAGCTATTTTGATATAAGCGCACATGTTCTTTTAGCAAACCCCCTCTTCAAATTGGAGTTGATGCTATATGTTGAGTGCGTAATTTTTGCTTTATGCTCCTTGACGTAGCTTGAGTGCTGGTATGTCTCGCACGATGTAGAACGGGGCAAGTCCATATAATCATATCAATGCAAAATGAGGTTGACAAGCCTACACGACTCCTACAGTTCGTGGCATTTGTACATTTAATTCGGCAATTCGATTCGGCCCATGTAAAATGCGACGTTTAAACCGGGCCTTAATGTCTGTCACTCCAACAGGTACCCCGAATCAATTTGGCTCACTTTTGAGCATTCTCATTCTCGTTTTGTTCCATTTGAGTTCCAAATATTTTGTCATAGCATTACGTAAAACAGCGTGGAAAAAATATCGCTAAAACCTTACAGAAGAATGAATTTTCATTTTTATTACCATAAAAGAAGTTGTTACTGTTAAAGGAAACTGATTGATATGTATAGGACATTACGTGTTTCGATTCCTTGTGACCAATATAAGGATTATTTTAAAAGCTTACCGTACTGTCATGTACTACCACAAAAAACATTTCAGGATTATAGGATCTGTGACGTATCATCTCTCGCACAGAGTTTAAGTTATGTTCAAATTAAAAATATGAAGCCAGTCGAATTGATTCTGTTGTATTAGAGAGAAGTACAATTACAATCACTTTTTCTGACTGTGCAATTTAACTAATATTATGTTGAAGATCATTACATTGATTGCATGTTTTATAAAGAAATATTTACAAGTTTCCAGTTATTGACATCATTATCATCGTTTGTAATAAAACAAAAATGTGGTTGATTGACTGCAGTCATTTGATTGCTAAATTATTTTATCGTTGAAGAAAAAGTGGATGTTTAATTGCAGAATAAGTCATCAGTCATCAGAATAAAATATCAGGTGTTTCTATTTCTTACGACCAAAATAAGGTTTATCTTAGAAATTTTATTTTATCGTTGAAGAAAAAGGGGATGTTCGATTGCAGAATAAGTCATAAGTCATCAGAATAAGTCATCGGGTGTTTCTATTTCTTACGACCAAACTAAGGTTTATTTTAGAAACTTTGCACTTGTGCCTCTACAATGACCTGATTTCAGAAATTTGGGAACAGTGACTTTGCGTCTGTCACGGAGATTTTAAGTTCATTGTTGCAAGGAAATATATTGATTCACTAAATAAACGATGTGCTTATCAATAAAATTTATAAAATTTATGACTGATTTCCACCATTTTTACTGTTTCTACTGTTCCTACTATTTCTGCTGTTTCCACCGTTTGTACTGTTTCTGCTGTTTCTACCGTTTCTACTGTTCCTGCTGTTTCTACTGTTTCTCCTGTTTCCACCGTTTCTACTGTTTCCACCGTTGCTACTGTTGCTACTGTTCCTGCTGTTTCTACTGTTTCTCCTGTTTCCACCGTTTCTACTGTTTCCACCGTTGCTACTGTTGCTACTGTTCCTGCTGTTTCTACCGTTTCCACCGTTTCTACTATTTCTACCGTTTCTACTGTTTACTCTTTCTACTGTTTCCACTGTTTCTACTGTTTCTGCTGTTTAGACTACCGTTTCTACTGTTACCACCGTTTCTACTGTTCCTACTGTTTCCACCGTTTCTACTGTTCCTACCGCTTCTACTGTTTCCATCGTTTCTACTGTTGCCGCTGTTTCTTCCGTTTCTACAGTTTGCACCGTTTCTTCTTTTTCTGCTGTTTCTACTGTTTCTGCTGTTTCTCACCGTTTCTGCTGTTTCTACCGTTTCTACTGTTTCCACTGTTTCTATTGTTTCTACCGTTTCTACTGACTCTACTGTTTTCTACCGTTTCTACTGTTCCTACTGTTTCTACTGTTTCCACCGTTTCTGTTTTCTGCTGTTTTCCACCGTTTCTACTGTTTTCGCTGTTTCTTCTGTTTCATTGTTTCCGCCCTTTCTACTGTTTCCTACTGTTTCCACCGTTTCTACAGTTCCTACTGTTTCACCGTTTCTACTGTTGCTACTGTTTCTACTGTTTCCGCTGTTTCTTCCGTTTTTACAGTTTCCACCGTTTCTTCTGTTTCTGCTGTTTCTACCGTTTCTACTGTTTCCGCTGTTTCTTCCTGTTTCATTGTTTCCGCCGTTTCTACTGTTCCTACTCTTTCCGTTTCTACTGTTCCTACTGTTTCTGCTGTATTCTCCGTTTCTACTCTTTCTTCGGTTCCTAAGGTTTTTACTGTTACAACCGTTCCTACTGTTTCTACTGTTTCTACGGTTCCTACTGTTTCTACCTTTTCTACTGTTTCTGGTGTTTCCACCGCTTCTACTTTTCTGCCGTATCCACCGTTTCTACTTTTTCTACGGTTTCTACTCTTTTTACTGTTTCTACCCATTCCTACTGTTTCTGCTGTTTCCACCGTTTCTACTGTGTCTATTGTTCTTACTTATTCTGCTGCATCCACCGTTTCTACTGTTTCTAAGGTTTTTACTATTTTTACTGTTTCTACCGTTTCTACTGTTTTTGCTGTTTCCACCTTTCGTACTGTTTCTCCTGTTTCTACCGTTCGTACTGTTTTTACTGTTTCCACGGTATCTACTGCTTCTGGTGTATCCACCGTTCCTACTGTTTCTGCTGTTTCCACCTTTTCTATTGTTTCTACTGTTTCCGCTGTTTGTCACTGTTTCTACTGTTTCTCCTGTTTCTGCTGTTTCTCCTGTTTCTACCCTAACCCTACAATACACTTGTGACGTCAGCTTTCTTGTAAATTTAACGCCAGTACACCAGTGACGTCAGCTGTGGTTATTACACTGGGGATAACCCGATTTTTTATCTTGAATTTGTTTTTTATGCCACGTACAAATCAGAAAGTTATGTAAACCAGTCTTTTCAGAACAAGTTTAGATATGTTTTTTTTAGCGAATGAGTGAGAATAGGACTTCTTGTTGCCAGTTGAAAACCAAACACTGCTGTCGTCTGGAAATTCAATATGGCGGGCCTCTTCAATTTCATGTTTTTTCGAAGTTTTCGGTCGCTAGTGGTCTTCTGTCAGCTCATAAGTAAGGGTTTTCTCACCTTTAAAGTTTATTATTCAAGGGGAAGTAGATGGCATCTGGGAAAGCTTAAAATTTTATAATTCCAGGGTATCATGGCTCCACTCCGATGGCCATATGTGAAGCACGAGCTAGCCCTTGCAAAGGAGGTCAGTGGGAGGTGGCAAAGTATTTACCTGGAAAGCGCCAAGAGTGGGACGAAGTAGCCGAAATACTCAGCAAAGCTTTTTCTACTGATGATAAACAAGTCAAAGGGAGAGGATGTCGAGAAAAGATGGATAGAATACTTGAGAAATACAATAAACTACAGCTTTTGAGTGCTAGTTTAGCTATATTTTATAACACATTCAGATGGTTTCCTCTTACTCTGAGTGATTGCTTAATACAATAAAAATATATACTCGAATTGAAGTGTTGGGACATAATCACATACCTTTTTAAAGCCTGTTTTCTATGTGAATTTGCTTGAGGATGGAGAGGTGTAGCTAAAGCGGTAGAAGCCATAAACTTCAAACGCCAAACGCCTAACCTAAAACTGGCCGTTTTTCAGTTTGCGTTAACGGGAAAACCCTGGTGCTAAATGTCTCTACTAACTCCCTAGGGAAACAACAACTTGAACTTGGGGACTCGCACGTGATCAGGTCGCGCTTACTTGAAAACCGCGGCAAAATTTTTTATCTACATCGTGGACAAAATTCCTTGGGACACTTGTGTAATTGCACTAATTTTTTGTGTTTTTTAAAACGGAGTTTAAAAAAGGACTGTTATGCGTTGCTTCCCCCCCCCCCCTCGCCCCCCATACAATGTTGAAAATCTAGAGAAATAGAGCGCGTACACTTGTCCAACATTGTAGAGGGGGGGGGGGGGGGAGGGGCTGAACAAGTGTAGGTGAATTCGCGCCTGACTGTTTGTTTGGCGCGTGTGAAAAAGCGCCTCAAAGGTAAATTTGTCCCAAGACTTTTGTCCATGATTGTCTGAATTTAGGTTAAGAAATAAAATGTCATTTTTCAGTGGTTTTCTACATTCTAAATGTGATTTGTCTAGACTCTGTGAATGGATCGTAATACAATGACTGTTTCTGAGCTATTTCGTGGTTTATTAACGCATTTTGTTTTCTTTTTTAATTTTTCTCCACGCGAGGTGTAAATCGGAATTTTAAGTGTTCTATCTCAGAATGGCGCGTGCGGTATTTGAAGGGACAAACATGGTTAACGCTAAAAGCAGCAACGGGCATTATAGATCATGGTGTAAAGACAAGAATTTCTGTCGAACAGCGAGCAAAAGCCTTGGTTTTTAAGAAAAACAGAAGGTCTTCGCTCCTGGAAATCGCGCGGAAATGTCAAATCTCGAAGTCAACTGTATCATGAATATGTGATGCATGCAGGCAGTGAGCGTGCATCGCAAACACTACTTTCACCGAAAAGGTACCGAACAAAGCATTTGAAAGTTGTTTCCAGCCTTTGGAGTCATTTCCCTTTATTTGTTTACGAAATGACATTGTGTGACATTTTTTGATGTCATGCGCAATGAGTTGGTCCCTTTTTATTTGCATAGCTCAACGGTTCTCAGCCACTGTACTCACTTTAAAACCTTAAAATCTGCCTAACTATTTCCAAAAGCTCACATTTAAGACGTGTTGAAGTCAACTGTATTTGAAAATCGATCTTCCACACCTTTATTGCGGGGAAAAACTTAATTTTGAGCTCTGCAAAACACGGTTCTCATTTTTTCATTGTTAAGAATTGTTTTGAAGTTAACTCTTCTATACTGGATTTAGTGAGAACCGTTGCATTTACTGCCAGCGTGCTGTGACATGACTTTTCTGAACTTATTCCCAACAAAAGGACCATAACCTGTCGTGTTGAAAGTAGTGTTCTCTGTGTTTGCGATGCACGCTCACTGCCTGCATGCATCACATATTCATGCTACAGTTGACTTCGAGATTTGACAATTCCGCGCGATTTCCAGGGGTGAAGACCTTCTGTTTTTCTTAAAAACCAAGGCTTTTGCTCGCTGTTCGACAGAAATTCTTGTCTTTACACCATGATCTATAATGCCCGTTGCTGCTTTTCGGCGTTAACCATGTTTGTCCCTTCAAATACCGCACGCGCCATTCTGAGTTAGAACACTGAAAATTCGATTTACACCTCGCGTGGAGAAAAATTAAAAAAGAAAATAAAATGCGTAAATAAACCACGAAATAGCTCAGAAACAGTCATTGTATAACGATCTATTTACAGAGTCTAGAAAAAAAACACATTTACAATGTAGAAAACCACAGAAAAATGACATTGTATTTCTTAACTTAAATTCAGACAATCATGGACAAAAGTCTTGGGACAAATTTACATTTGTGGCGCTTTTTCACACGCGCCAAACAAACAGTCAGGTGTGAATTCATCTACGCTTGTTAAGGCCTCTCCCCCCCCCCCCCTACAATGTTGGACAGATGTACACGCTCTATTTCTCTAGATTTTCAACATTGTATGGGGGGGCGGTGGGGGGGGGGGAAGCAACTCATTTTGAAACGGTAAACAGTGTTTTTTTTTTTAAACTCCGTTTTAAAAACACAGAAAATTGATGCAATCACACAAGTGTCCCAAGGAATTTTGTCCACGATTGTAGATAAAAAATTTTGCCGGGGACGGTTTTCAAGGAAAGCGCGGACCTGCATCACGTGCGAGGTCCCCAAGTTCAAGTTGTGTTGTTTCCCTAGGGAGTTAGTAGAGACATTTAGCACCAGGGTTTTCCCGTTAACGCAAACTGGAAACGGCAGTTTTAGGTTAGGCGTTTGGCGTTTGAAGTTTATGGCTTCTACCGCTTTAGCTACACCTCTCCATCCTCAAGCAAATTCACATAGAAAACAGGCTTTAAAAAGGTATGTGATTATGTCCCAACACTTCAATTCGAGTATATATTTTTATTGTATTAAGCAATCACTCAGAGTAAGAGGAAACCATCTGAATGTGTTATAAAATATAGCTAAACTAGCACTCAAAAGCTGTAGTTTATTGTATTTCTCAAGTATTCTATCCATCTTTTCTCGACATCCTCTCCCTTTGACTTGTTTATCATCAGTAGAAAAAGCTTTGCTGAGTATTTCGGCTACTTCGTCCCACTCTTGGCGCTTTCCAGGTAAATACTTTGCCACCTCCCACTGACCTCCTTTGCAAGGGCCAGTCTTCGTGCTTCACATATGGGCCATCGGATGTGGAGCCATGATACCCCTGGGAATTAATAAAATTTTAAGCTTTCCCAGATTGCCATCTAACTTCCCCTTGAATAATAAACTTTAAAGGTGAGGAAAACCCTTACTTATGAGCTGACAGAAGACCACTAGCGACCGGAAAACTTTCAGAAAAAACATGAAATTGAAGACGGCGCGCATAGTGAAATTTCCACAGACGACAGCATGTTTGGTTTTCAACTGGCAACAAGAAGTCCTATTCTCACTCATTCGCTAAAAAAAACATATCTAAACTTGTTTCTGAAAAGACTGGTTTACATAACTTTCTGATTTGTACGTGGCATAAAAAACAAATTCAAGATAAAAAATCGGGTTATCCCCAGTGTAATAACCACAGCTGACGTCACTGGTGTACTGGCGTTAAATTTACAAGAAAGCTGACGTCACAAGTGTATTGTAGGGTTAGGGTAGAAACAGGAGAAACAGCAGAAACAGGAGAAACAGTAGAAACAGTGACAACAGCGGAAACAGTAGAAACAATAGAAAAGGTGGAAACAGCAGAAAACAGTAGTGAACGGTGGGATACACCAGAACAGTAGATACCGTGGAAACAGTAGAAACAGTACGAACGGTAGAAACAGTAGAAACAGTACGAAACGGTGGAAACAGTAAAAACAGTAGAAACGGTAGAAACAGTAGAAACAGTAGAAACCGTAGAAACAGTAGAAACGGTAGAATGCAGGCAGAATAAGTAAGAACAATAGAACACAGTAGAAACGGTGGAAACAGCAGAAACAAACGGTAGGAAACTGGGTAGAAACAGTAAAAAAGTAGAAACCGTAGAAAAAGTAGAAACGGTGGATACGGCAGAAATAGTAGAAACGGTGGAAACACCAGAAACAGTAGAAAAGGTAGAAGCAGAACCTAGAAACAGTAGAAACAGTAGGAACGGTTGTAACAGTAAAAACCTTAGGAACCGAAGAAAGAGTAGAAACGGAGGATACAGCAGAAACAGTAGGAACAGTAGAAACGGAAAAGACAGTAGGAACAGTAGAAACGGCGGAAACATGAAACGGAAGAAACAGCGGAAACAGTAGAAACGGTAGAAACAGCAGAAACAGAAGAAACGGTGGAAACTGTAAAACGGAAGAAACAGCGGAAACAGTAGAAACAGTAGCAACAGTAGAAACGGTGGAAACAGTAGAAACAGTAGAAACAGTAGAAACAGTAGGAAACAGTAGAAACGGTGGAAACAGTGAAACAGTAGAAACAGCGAAAACAGTAGAAACGGTGGAAACAGCAGAAACAGAGAAACGGTGGAAACAGTAGAAACAGTAGGAACAGTAGAAACGGTAGAAACAGTAGAGACAGTAGAAACGGTAGAAACAGTAGAAACAGTGAAACAGTAGAAACGGTAGAAACAGCAGAAACAGTAGAAACAGTAGAAACAGTAGAAACGAGCAGAAAACAGAGAAACGGTGAAACAGTAGAAACGGAAGAAACAGCGGGAACAGTAGAAACGAGGGAAACAGTAGAAACGGTAGGAACAGTAGAAACGGTAGAAACAGTAGGAACAGTAGAAACGGTGGAAACAGTAGAAACGGTAGAAACAGCAGAAACAGTAGAAACAGTGGAAACAGTAGAAACAGAGTAACAGTAGAAACGGTAGAAAAGTAGAAACGGTGGAAACGGTAGAAACAGCAGGAACAGTAGCAACAGTAGCAACGGTGGAAACAGTAGAAACGGTGGAAACAGGAGAAACAGTAGAAACAGCAGGACAGTAGCAACAGTAGCAACGGTGGAAACAGTAGAAACGGTGGAAACAGGAGAAACAGTAGAAACAGCAGGAACAGTAGAAACGGTAGAAACAGCAGAAACAGTACAAACGGTGGAAACAGCAGAAATAGTAGGAACGAGTAGAAACAGTAAAAATGGTGGAAATCAGTCATACATTTCATAAATTTTATTGATAAGCACATCGTTTATTTAGTGAATCAATATATTTCCTTGCAACAATGAACTTAAAATCTCCGTGACAGACGCGAAGTCACTGTTCCCAAATTTCTGAAATCAGGTCATTGTAGAGGCACAAGTGCAAAGTTTCTAAAATAAACCTTAGTTTGGTCGTAAGAAATAGAAACACCTGATGACTTATTCTGATGACTTATGACTTATTCTGCAATCGAACATCCCCTTTTTCTTCAACGATAAAATAAAATTTCTAAGATAAACCTTATTTTGGTCGTAAGAAATAGAAACACCTGATATTTTATTCTGATGACTGATGACTTATTCTGCAATTAAACATCCACTTTTTCTTCAACGATAAAATAATTTAGCAATCAAATGACTGCAGTCAATCAACCACATTTTTGTTTTATTACAAACGATGATAATGATGTCAATAACTGGAAACTTGTAAATATTTCTTTATAAAACATGCAATCAATGTAATGATCTTCAACATAATATTAGTTAAATTGCACAGTCAGAAAAAGTGATTGTAATTGTACTTCTCTCTAATACAACAGAATCAATTCGACTGGCTTCATATTTTTAATTTGAACATAACTTAAACTCTGTGCGAGAGATGATACGTCACAGATCCTATAATCCTGAAATGTTTTTTGTGGTAGTACATGACAGTACGGTAAGCTTTTAAAATAATCCTTATATTGGTCACAAGGAATCGAAACACGTAATGTCCTATACATATCAATCAGTTTCCTTTAACAGTAACAACTTCTTTTATGGTAATAAAAATGAAAATTCATTCTTCTGTAAGGTTTTAGCGATATTTTTTTCCACGCTGTTTTACGTAATGCTATGACAAAATATTTGGAACTCAAATGGAACAAAACGAGAATGAGAATGCTCAAAAGTGAGCCAAATTGATTCGGGGTACCTGTTGGAGTGACAGACATAAGGCCCGGTTTAAACGTCGCATTTTACATGGGCCGAATCGAATTGCCGAATTAAATGTACAAATGCCACGAACTGTAGGAGTCGTGTAGGCTTGTCAACCTCATTTTGCATTGATATGATTATATGGACTTGCCCCGTTCTACATCGTGCGAGACATACCAGCACTCAAGCTACGTCAAGGAGCATAAAGCAAAAATTACGCACTCAACATATAGCATCAACTCCAATTTGAAGAGGGGGTTTGCTAAAAGAACATGTGCGCTTTATATCAAAATAGCTCCACACCACAGATTGCCATCGAGTGCCTAGAAATCTAGAAAAAATGCCGTGAAAGAAACACAAAACAGCGATGATCGAGCTTCAAAAAAGTAAGGATCGAAAAGCACATCACTCCATTGGCTGGCTGTTATAGCCAATAAAAACCAGACATTTTCGATTCGTCCACTGAAGGGTACACACCACGAGAAGTTTGTGCCAAGCCGCAGAATGTCTTACATTCTCACTTATGTACGAGTTGCGCTAGCAACTTCAGACGTACAGAGTATTTTAGCCGGGGAGGGGGGAGGGGGTACTCCCTTATAGGGCTTAATGGGGACGGGCAGCCAGCCAGGTATGTTTTTCGGGATTTTTGTTTTAAACAGGGTATCGAATTTGTCATGTTTTGTCTTAAT
>JAHPZR010049911.1:0-7500 GCA_019787425.1 Platygyra sinensis | reverse complement strand
GAGCCTTTTCACGTGGGAGTACCTTGGCTTGGAGTTTGCAATCAATTTGTCAAGTTTAGTAAGCTCTTTTAAAACCTAAAAATTTATATATTTGTCTTTCAGCATGTCAAAATAAAAACTGTAGAAGTTACTTAATATCTGTCTGTCTGGATTTGACGGAGAAGCTAGCCGTGGCAACCTAAATGAGGTGGCCATTGAATAGAGGTTTTTATTATGGTCTATAGCTGACAATTTTTCCTGGACTTTGGGTGCTGGCTGCCAGATAATGCTAATAGGAGGCCGCTTAATGTATGTTCGACTGTACATGTTTTTTGGTTAACAACTCTTCGGGTATCGCGTGATGTTCTCCCGTAATCGGTTCTCCCATAATTGCTATGTCCACTAGTTAACTTATTTAAATTGACTGAACCGTATATAGTTTTTTTTATTCTGTAAAATGTATTGTTCAGATATCAGCATGCTTTTCTCATAGGTTTCAACCGAAGAACATGCTTATTTGTGGTTTGTGGTGTGCCCCGGGTAAACCGAACATGCCGGTGTATCTGAGGCCTCTTCTTGTTGAAATTAACCTTCTGTTCGAAAAAGGTACGATTTCTTGAATACTTGCCACAGTAGATGGCATCTTGAAACTAAAAAGTGGATTGTACTGAAAATTATGTCTGATAATAGGATATTTGTGTTTGGCAGCACTAAATTCAAATGAAAATAACTTTTTTATAACAGTTCTTGCTACCAATTAAGTCATTAAATTGGGGAAGTACATCTCAAAACTGTGACATGTTGCATGACATGTTATTACATCACTAATATCCCATATGTAGCGTCCTTTTATTGTTGAAAGAATTGCGTGGATTTAGATTACAGAAACCTTGGTTTGCTCTACTTCTTGCACGCATTTTCTGCCTGTTTAACTGGGACTAATGGATACAAAAACAAGTTTTGTTGTTCATGTTTTCTGTAATTAGGTATCGAAATTGAAGAAAGAGATGAGGTTGTAACTTGGAGAGGAATGTTCATGCTTGAAACTTCTGACCTATTAGCAATGGGCTCTTCAGAACCAGATGAAAAATTTCAATGGAAGGAGTGGATGCTCGACTTGCAATGATCCCGGGAAGTTGGTTGGTATTGTTATGAAGCAGATTCATGTAGACTGAAAAGATGTAGAATAAAACAACTTGTTTTTTCAACGCATCAATAAATTAAAATCGCTGTTAATAAGACTGCCCTGCATCTATCATCACAATTCCAAGCATTTCGTCAATTTCACTTCAACTCATTCTTCTATGTTAGATGCCTGGAAGTAACCTTCATCGGGTGTGGCCATACAATGATGATAATGTCCTTGAGAACCAAAGGAGAGGTCTTAGACGCGGTCAGAAAAGCATTACAAAATAATGAGCCAGTAAGTCTACCATATATAGTACGCTGTGGTTAGAGTCCATAAACTAGCCCCACAAAGGCGAAAGCCCCTGCAACGAGCATTACTTTCAAACCTGAGCATTACGTTTTCCTAATGGCAGGGAGAGTGAAACTTCTCTCATTTTTCCTACCCCTCCCTCCTAAACCTCTCACCATAATTGTGAATCGTACACCAAAAAATGTTGATTACTCACTGGTTTCTTACACATTAGATTAGATTACATTAGGACCAGCTCACTTTAATACATGTGACCCTACACGTGTCAGTTTGCATTGCGAAACATTAGCGAGACCGAAAGAAAAAGAAACTGGATACACACTATCCGCACCAGCTCACGTTAACCCAGAATATTTTGACATCTCTCATTAAACTTAATCTCATCTTTATTTTCCTTTTTTCCAATCCTTAACTTTCCTTCTATTTGTAAACTCCCTTTAATTTACAGTTCGAAATAACAGAGTTCAACTAGACAGTCACATTAAATTTGTTAATATTCTATTTTCCTACAAGGCGTCAGCACAATTAATGAAATAAATTATACAGATACTAAACCGTTGATTGCATTGCAATAACACAACATTCATAAACATCTTTCAGCACGCTGGCAAAACTGGGGCATCTCCGTTTCTACTTCATGAGCCCTTCCACCCTGTAAGTGGGGCATGTACTGGACTACATGTGTTACTGGGTGTTACAAAACAACTGTTGGATCTCTGGCTTGGAAAGGAATCCAGAGAAAAGGATTACTATGTCGGAAGCAAAGTATAAGTGATTTTTGACTAGTATGAATAATATGACTTGTAAATCCTTAATTGCTTGACCATTCATACGATCGTTCATTAATGTGATTCAGAAAACTACAACCAGGTTTTTATTAAACTGTATTATTATAATTGGTATTCATTTGCACTGCATCACAAATTATATAGTTAGGATAAACTTGCCTCATTTTAGTAAATCTCAAAGAAGTAACTTTCTCTGTCACATAGCATATAATGAAGTGACAAGACCAGTATGTTTACGAATTTTTAAATTCCAATTTCACACACAACGGTGATAATACAAACCAATTGCTGACATAAGATTTTTCTGTCTAGCATTATTTTTAGACTATAAAAAGATTAGAAGCAGGCCCTTTTGTTTGGCGATGGTAAAAAACAACTTCAAAACAAAACAAATAATTGAGCCTACAAAGTGTAGAGATATTCCGTCACGCTATTCTGCACGTGTTTCTGTGTGTGATGTCTGATCACCGGTTTGATTTCAGCCAATCAGCTACTTTTGTATGATCTCATAATTATGTAACAACTAGACCTAAGACCGCGTGTTCGCCAGAGGTGTTATGTATGCTCCTCCGTTAGGCTGATTAAAATTGTCGTATTGTACTGCTATTTGTCTGGTTGTTGGCTTCGATATCGTTACACAAAGCTAGTTGGATAGTTGTATTTAGTTCTGTTCATTCAGGGGCCAGTATTTGTAATCTACTCACTGAAATTGCCTGTTTGTCCTTTTCCACTAAGGTACTTGTCTTGTACAAACGCCTAATGGCCCTTAAACCACCAGATACTATAACCAGGCTCCCACGAAGCCTTGAAGACAGAGGCAACTGGAAAGGTGAATATTTTGATGCACTTCACGTTATAACAAACAGTACAGATCACAGATTCAATTTATTATTTTTTCACATTTTTCATAATAGTCAATGATTTCCGTGCATGGCTCCTGCATTACAGAGGACCTGCCAGGGTAAATTCCGACAAGCGACATGGGCCAAAAAGTAGCGACAGCGCCCAAATGAAATAGCGACAAACGACGGTCATACTATTGAAAAATGCCGACAGCGACTTCAAAGCCGAAAATTAGCAACAAAGAATTGAAGTAGTTTTGCATATTGTGATTTTCTTTGAGCTTCAAAACTCATAAAAGGACATGAAAAGCAGAAAATACCCCAAATATCTTTGGTTCGCAGCGCAGTTAGTGCAGCACATGTCGTACACAAATAAAAAAAACAGTTTCTTTAAGTCACAGGTCTGAACAGTACACTGTGTGCGAGTTATTGGCCGAAGATCACAGGATTACTGAAGAAGTCACGTTATTAATAACACAGTATGGAGTATGGAGATGCCGCTTTGTCAGTCTCTGTCCAGTAGCTTAGCTTGACGTCCGTTGAAATCTATAATATTCAAAATGCTCTGTCTTAAACATTACCCAGCTGAAAACATACAAAAACATATAATTTTAGGTAATCTCAAAACTGGAAACCAAGACATTTTAGCCTAGTGAATTTATTGACTTTTCATTTCGAAATTTTACGGCGTCATGCCAAAGAATTGACGACCACCTTAATTTAATACCTGTTTCAATTGAAACATTATTGGGCAATTCCATTTCAAACCCACTTTGTACCTAAATCCACCCGTTCCTTGAAGAAGTTGATTTCTAGTAAATACTTTATTTATCTTCATTTTTACAGTTGCAGCCTTGGAAATTTCCTATTTCTTCCTCCTGTGACGCGTCTGGCTGTTCTGAGTCCGACAGTTCCGATAAACGGGGGAAAAAAAGAACAAATAGAGGGAAAGATACCCTTAGCCCGCCTTCCAAAAAAGGAAAAAGATCTGCAGATGACAAGATTGGCACTACTGTCATGGCTTCATTTCCATTGGATATTGCTATAGATTGTACCATCGAAGTGTACCCCTTTGGGCACACAAAAAGGACTTATCATCGAGAAACTGTGGTTACTCTTGAGGACCTTTCTGGCAAGGATCTAGCAAGCTGCAAAAAAGGGGTCCGGGCGAAGTATGGAATTCTAGCGGATGCAGCGAGATGTGCAATTGGAGATTTCCAGTTAGATCTAGGCGTTAAAACCCATGGTGATTCTGACAAGGTCTACACAGCTCAAAGTCAGGCTGAATAGGAAAATCTCCTGGCTAAAATAAAAAAATAATTTAGCCAAAACATTCCATTGTAGGTAATAGCACTTGAACGATGGTCTGTTAATAGCTTTGCAAGAGAACAGTTAAGTCATTTACAGATATAAGGTTGTTTTTTCGTCTTACTGTTTGTAGTGCGTTTGATGGAGGTGAAGCATCATAGAGCTGGAAAGGCAGCAACGTCTGATCAGAGAAAGGGGCCTTACAAAACAAATGAGAGGGTGATTAAGGACGATCTTCTTCTGGAAAAACATTGGCATTACAGTCAGCAGAATGGTGGCACTAAAGACGTATTCCAGTTTCCAAGAAGCCAGGAGCAACAAAATTTGTTCAAGACTTTCCAAGACGGTAATTTTGTTGTTGAATGTAGCCAGGTGGTTCTATTTCACTATTTAAATCATTCTTGTTAATTGACTGATATGGCGCGTACGGTTTGACACAGTGACTGCCAAGACTCACCACATGTATGTGAATTCAAGAAGGGTGATTTAATTGTTCACTTAAAACTGTTATTTTCCACAGTATGCCAGACCATGTCTATTTAAATTCTTTACAGGAGTTTTCTCTGTTAACCTATTTCCTGTAATTTCAAGGGATAAGCTATCCTTAGATTAGAACCCACATTTGCAAAGGAATTGGGAGACCAGATCTTTAAGCCTGACCACATAAGTTTATACCATTTCTCTGCAGATGTCGAGCTGCTGTACCCGAACTCTATGGCCCTCAATGAGCTTCAAGTCAAATGTGGAAAATGTGGGGAAACGAGAACAATTAACAGGCTGCGTTACCCAAACATTTTGGCAAAAGTGAGTTTCTTTTGTTCTTTAGTCCCTTCATTGTGAAAGTATACCCCCAGCTTGTTACAGTATTGTGCAAAAGTAATGCAAACGAACTTCGTCGAAATTCCTGGCTTTCGGAGCTTTTCGAAGAAATTTCGCTCCACGCGATATTTCCTCGACAAATCGCGATAGTTTGCCGCATTTTCGCAACACCTATTGTTTGGAACAGCCCGATCTTTCGAGCGGTTTTTTCACGGCGCACGGTAGTTTGCTGCGATCTTTCACCCGACAATTCGCTCCTCGTGAAAGTTCGTAGCGAACTTTCCTGGGAAGATTTGAGCGCTTTCGAGCACAGTTTGCAGTGAAGAAAACATGTAACTTGCTTCTCGATTTCTCTGCTGTGCTGGCGTGAAACTTGGCGAAAGCGCGTTTCATTATTCAAGTTGTAAATTAATCGATCAACTACTGTTAATAACTTACCTTTTTAGTCTCAAGAAGCACTTAAGAGTGGGCTTGATCCCAAAAGTAAAAAGCAATACTGTTTGTTTTTTAAACAAGTTGATTCGAGCGATAAGCTGTTGCACAAACACCATGTACATTGTATAAAACAAAACGATTTTTCCTGCTCACCCCAGTGCCCGTGAAGGAGGTGTTGTTTGTTACCATAGGGACGTATTGTGAATAGCGAGCAAGCAACACACTTCAAGTAAGGTCAGTCGCTTTCAAGCACTTGTAATCATGCTGAAAGTCTCGAATTCTACGAGAACTCGAATTGAGCTCCTTGACAAAAGAGGCTTCCTCCAGTTGGGATATTAAGGTCCCTAAAAAACAAAGGTTTGGTCGTCAGCTTTTCAAGCGTTACACGAATCATCAAGAAGCTTCGGATTACCGCTCTGTGGCAAATCAACCACGTTCTGCCAGACCAGCAAAGCTATCAATATTTATGTATTTACTCTAGGCTTTTTGAATCGGCAATTTGTATAGTCATTGCAAACTGCAATATTATAAGGTAACTAAGCTAAAATAAGAAAAAGGGAAAAGCACACCCACTCAGATTAAAAGTTCATGTTAAGATTTTCGTTTGAGTTTTGAAGATTAATGTACAGTAGAACCCGTTATGATGAAGTGCCACAGTACCGAAAAAAATGTTTGTTATCTGGTTAACAGCAAAAATATTCATTATAGCGGTGTAACCAAGCTGGACGGACCAAGCTGAACAATAAAATATACACCACGCAAAACAGTCCACAGACTTGCACGCAAACAGGTACATATAAATAAACCAAAGCTTTGAAGGTCAAAGTTTCCCTATTTTGACCAATAGGAGGTGTGTTTGGCTTATCAACCATTTGTATCATCATGTCATTTTTACAGACTGTGAGCGACAGGACAAAATATTCGTAACAGCGGCGTAAATTGTGAGCGGGGATCTCGTTAATTATAGCAGGGTTTGTTTCCACATTTTTTGCTGTAATTCTGCCGGGCTTTCATATGTTGTTTGTTATAACATGGTCTTCGTTATAGCGCGGTGCCACTGTATTTACTCTAGGCATCTCGTTATTATATAAAGGCCACTTTAGGCTTTCTCAGCTTTTTTGAGCTCAGCTGCTATATGTATGTGTTGTAAAACGTTTTATTAAACTTTTAAAGCACAGATCTCTGTGTATTTTCTCAGTGTAAATGTGTTCAGGACGGGATAGGGTAACGATCTTTTTATATAATAGAGAATTAAAGTAGAAAAAATTACGGCTCATTAAACAACTTTCCAACCTTTGTTTTATGCCCCAACAATAGCCGGGTATACAGGAGCTCTCACCTAGTTCTGCTTATTCGAATTCTGAGCGAGTTTGAGGTTCAAGCACCAGAGGTTCACTGTACAAATTAAGAGTTCGCTAACGCGTACTCTGGAGCAAATTAGATGCTGTCCACGCTCTAAAAATACTGAAAACTCAGAATTTAATAACACTCGTATTTCCGACCGATGCGTTTGTCTCTGCCGGCGTGACAGAGACAATGCAATGACCAGAAATAGGTCTGTGTGACGCAGTCAGGCAAGTTAAGATGCAAGGGAACTGGAATTGAATCAACAAAAGCACATGGTCTTACGAGCGATTTGCATCGACTCGAAATGTTCATCGACGTGGAAACGTTCATAACAAACCATCAAACATGTGAAATTTTTGCTTTTGCGGACATCAGCCACGTAACTTCAGATGTTGGTGTTTCTGTGGGACAAAGAGAGGTTGCTGACCTTACAAGAATGGTTCAGTGTGTTCAGTACATCGCACCCTTTCTTAACTCGAGCCAAGCCAGCGAATTGCGTAAAACTATTTGCAAATAGCATTTCTACCCTAGTAGTGGTGTGGAC
>JAHPZR010049910.1:0-12018 GCA_019787425.1 Platygyra sinensis | reverse complement strand
TGCCCGTTGCCCGTTGCCCGTTGCCCGTTGCCCGTTGCCCGTTGCCCGTTGCCCGTTGCCCGTTGCCCGTTGCCCGTTGCCCGTTGCCCGTTGCCCGTTGCCCGTTGCCCGTTGCCCGTTGCCCGTTGCCCGTTGCCCGTTGCCCGTTGCCCGTTGCCCGTTGCCCGTTGCCCGTTGCCCGTTGCCCGTTGCCCGTTCCCCGTTCCCCGTTCCCCGTTGCCCGTTGCCCGTTGCCCGTTGCCCGTTGCCCGTTGCCCGTTGCCCGTTGCCCGTTGCCCGTTGCCCGTTCCCCGTTCCCCGTTCCCCGTTCCCCGTTCCCCGTTCCCCGTTCCCCGTTCCCCGTTCCCCGTTCCCCGTTCCCCGTTCCCCGTTCCCCGTTCCCCGTTCCCCGTTCCCCGTTCCCCGTTCCCCGTTCCCCGTTCCCCGTTCCCCGTTCCCCGTTCCCCGTTCCCCGTTCCCCGTTCCCCGTTCCCCGTTCCCCGTTCCCCGTTCCCCGTTCCCCGTTCCCCGTTCCCCGTTCCCCGTTCCCCGTTCCCCGTTCCCCGTTCCCCGTTCCCCGTTCCCCGTTCCCCGTTCCCCGTTCCCCGTTCCCCGTTCCCCGTTCCCCGTTCCCCGTTCCCCGTTCCCCGTTCCCCGTTCCCCGTATTAGTAACATCCCAGTTTTGGATTCAAGAAGTTATTAGAGCTCGTTTGGACACTTGTTTACGTCTTTCATCGATCGATAAAGTAGTTTCACGCGCAGTTGCAAGATTCGCAAAACAGGTGAATAAAATTAGATTGCTTAATAGTTTTGTTTGTAAAGAAATTGCTTTTAATGAATTGAACTTGCTGTGTTTTGCTTACTATAATGCCTTTCCCATGCTACTGCTAGCCTGTTAAATAATGACAACCGGCAAACCTGTTTACGCGACGGCAAGACCTTGAAAGTTGTCCTTTGTACAAAGTTTGTTCCCTTTATGTGATAAACAAGTACTCGCAAATGCTCTCGGGCAATTAAGGATTAATCTCATTTTTCCGGGTTATTTAAATTAATTATTAACACAGTAACATTTAAAAAGAGATATCGCATAAAAGATTGTAAAAGTATTGAATGGCTAGCAGATAAGTAACAACAAATGAGTGGTTTACTGTTTTGTTTAATTTTTTTCTCCACGTATCAGTGGAAGAAAAAGATGGCCCGTAAACACACTTAAGAGATTCTTTCAAAGCTTTGAGCGTCTTCACTTTCCTTGAAATCTGGGCTCAGAACTTTTCTTTCCGATTGAAGGCATTCCTCCTCGCACATCCTTTTCGTAATCTATGGTGACGCATAATTCGTTGGATAAATCGCTATCACCGCCATTCCATATGGCAATCCGGACCAAAACAAGCCAAGCGCTCTGGGAAAGGTCGAAGCACTGGAAAAACTAGAAAGGATCGGGCTTCCAAGATTACTGACAGAAGCATCGGAAATGTCGGTAATGGACAGATGTCACTGTCGGAGGTCAACACAAATGATCGAAATGGTACTGAAAGACTTCAGATAATTTCATGATACTAACGTAATCAAGTGGGTACGAACCGTTGAAATCAAAAACACTGTGTCATTCAAAGAAGTTGCTAAGAAACAATGCATTGAAATTGTTGCCCATTGAGTCTTCTCTTTTAGGAGTACAGGAGCAGGCTCCAAAGTGAACTCCTCCCATGCTCACGAACAAATAATAATAAAAAGAACACAAGGTAGCCAGAAAACTGCGCAGTTGCAAAAATAAAACAATTAAGTAATGATCCGTGCAAGAACTAGGCAAAAGAACAATAGGCCGTGGCAATAGCGGCAGTTATTATTTCGGCGCTGATTACTCGAATCAAATTAAATTCAACGTATTTGATTGGTCCACACGCAAAAAGCGCGAAATTTGAATTTCAAATCGAAAAGTAGATACACTGGAATCCGTTCGAATATCTTTTTATTTTGGATTTGAATTCTTTGCATTTGTAAATTTAACATATCTTAAACTTTTAAAATTTCTATGCGCCAAAAGGCTAACTTTTGATTGGCGCATAGAACAATGCTAAAATTTTACCGAGAGATAGATTTTAGAGAGATGAGGCACATATCAAAAAAAAATTTTGTTGATGTCACTTTTTTATTGCTTTTTTCTACGATTTTTCGATATCAGCCAATCAGATGCATCGATTTAATTGAATTTAAAAATTATTTTTTCTCACCTTTTAATCGATTTTGCCGGTTGCCTGCCTAGTTTTTACGCGGATCATTACTTAAATTTACATTATTTACGACAATCCCGAAAAAGAAGGATGATAGTAATTGGAAACTGGACATATGTAATTTCTCGTCATGAATTATATCATGAATAGCACTTTTCATGGTTAGTTTTCTTCTATTTGCATTACAATGTAACGTGGGTGTGAGGCTATTTCTACAAAATAGCCCGAAATTTCCTCACAAACATGCTAGATTATACTGTAATGTAAATGAGAATATTTAACCGTGAAAAGGGCTGTTATAATCCATCAGATATTTTCGCTAAAACACGATTGATCTAAGCGCGTCACGTGACTGAATATGAACCACCTAAAGCGAGGCAATATCCGAGTGTACATCCCTAAGCCTTTGTATTACAGTTTTACAACAGGTATTTAAAAACCTCAGTTATCGGTAAACTTTACGTGCAAAAATCGGGGTAAATTATTGAAAATAAGCATGTAAGGTAAGAACTTTATTTAAACACGGAAAATCATCAATTAGAAAACTAAAACTAAGTATAACTGTTTTACATGATTGCCGTGTGGGAATCCGATATATCAGCCAAAGCTACCTTCTTAATGAGTTGTTTAAAATGATTAACATTTACAGCGTTTTTTAAGCTTTTGGGCATGTTATTCCATAACATAGCTCCGCTGTAAGAGAAGCTGCGTTTCAGATAGTTGGTACTTGGTTTGGGTAAGGTCAGTTTTCCCTCAGAGTCCCTCAAGTTATAAACTGAGCGACACTGAGAGAAAAGACTCTGAAGATATTCCGGGGCAAGTCCATTCATGCTTTTAAACATCATAAAGGCTTTTTGTTTCTTCCGCCGAAGAAATAGCCTCTCCCTATCAAGAGTGGACAGGAGGTGGCCCAAGCTCATATCAAAGGGTGATTTAGTAATAATCCTGCTTGCCCGATTCTGCAATTTTTGGAGCTTATCGCTCAAGCAACCACTCAAACAGTCCCAAACGGGGCAGCAACATTTAATTTATTTTTAATATACAACAATAAAAAAAAATGCCATACCAACCAAGGTAAATCAAAACTGTTTGTTTGCTCATTTAGAATCAGGAGAAGGAAATCGTGAAATGGTGGAAATGGAAGTTCCTGATATCCAGGCCCCGGTTGCAGTCAAAGGCTGGATAACGCTATCCAGCGGATAAATCGCTATCCAGCGGATAAATGTTAACAAAACAAACCACGCTATCCGCTGGATAGTGATTTATCCGGTGGATAGCGTTATCCATCCTTTGAACAACCCGGGCCAGGTCCCGGAACGAAGTAATTTGCATTTTCTTTTTAAAACAAAAAAAAACATAATGAGGTAATGAAACGAAACAAAGATTAAGGCAGAAGAACAAGACCTGGCTGCTGTCAATTTCCTGTCTATTTTCTTGCTTTTTTAGTGTAATTTAACTAATTGAACGTTGCATTTTTTAATGCAAGTCTTTAAATAGCCCTGTAGAGCGTTAGAGAAATGCGTTTAATGGTGGTATATGGTATAAAAGCAATTGTAGTGTATTCTTATAATTGTTCCCATTTATAAGTAAGCTATAACTACAAAAACTGTCTTACTGTTTCGTGAATTTGTTGTATTGAGGAAGTTCGACAGGAGCTGTAAGCACACGCATGCATTCCATCCAGGCTATCATCAGCCTGGGACTTTCGAAAGTTAGAAATACGCATTGAGAAAACAGGTAAAGATAAACGCAGGGCTCGAGATAGAGCGTAGGGAACCACAAAATCCTATATGTGCGAGCTTGCTAGATATTGAAAGTACCCTGGACTTAATAAGTCAACAGAATAAGCATCACATGCTCATGTTTTCTTAAGAAGTGAAGAGACAAGCTGCGGGTCTTGCACCTCGTTGCATTTGTAAAAGTGTAGGACGGGTACTTTTTCATTTATTTCGTTAAAGTGCCCATATTGTCAAAATTGTTATTCAGTCTTATCTGATTCTATACATCACCCAATGAATCTCTGCGAAAAAAAAATTCGATTTGGATAAGATGTAATCTCTTTCAGAAGTTTTAAGAATGTTCAAATTTGCCGCCAGTTTGGTCCACCATTCGCACCAGTCTTCCCTTGGTTTGGAATAGGTTGTGACGTAGATTAAAGAACATGTGACTTCAGGCTTGACTTTTCTCGCTTGTTTTACCTTTGTAAATTTAACTTAGTAGTTCATACAAAATGCAGGAAAGGAGCATTTTGCATTGACTACGAAGCTAAATTTACAGAGGTAAAACAAGGGAGCAAAATCAAGCCTGAAGGGGTCTCTGTAAAGTGTCGACCGGTTGGCGGCGGATGGCGGATGGCGGATGGCGGATGGCGGATGGCGGATGGCGGATGGCGGATGGCGGATGGCGGATGGCGGATGGCGAAAAGAAAAATGCGGATGATAAAATGCAGATGACAAAATGCGGATGGAAAATTACCAATGACACCATGCTGATAACAAATTCTCTATGAGGGAAAATTAACTTACTATGTTTCCTGAAAGTCCTATTTGTATAGGTAATCATACGGTTTCGTGTTCAAATTGGAGTTACTTTGCACGAGTGAGTTTTTCAAAAAGCTGAAATTGCACGAGCCGCTTCGGCGAGTGCAATTTCAGCTTTTTGAAAAACTCGCAAGTGCAAATTAATTTTAAATTGAACGAGAAAAACCGTATGATTACTTATTAATAATACAAACATGGAAAAATTCGCGCGGAGAAAGTGCCGGAATATGTTTCTTAAAGCGATTTTTTTCTTCGCATTCGAGAAAACGTTTTTCGGAGTTTTCGTACAAATTTTTTGTCATTGCTTTACATCAGATTGTGACCCTACAAAATTTCTCATTGTCTATCTATAAATCATAATTCAGAATTACGATGTGTAATTTACACTGGTGTTACACTTTTTGCTTTGGTGTTACAACTTGAACTGCACTGCTCTCAGCCAATCAGAATCGAGTAATGTTTTCATGTGTATTATAGTAAATAAACCAAGTCATCTTATAGAAGTTAGGCCGGGAGAAGTCCAATTAATCTTTTATATTTAATCATAAAGCAGAAAATCGCGATAAGCCTTATTCGAATAATAACAGGTAGACCTTTATCGTCAGACTCGTTCTTCCTTCGCTACATAGAAGAAGGCAGGACTTTCGTTGTCT
Organism: Platygyra sinensis; assembly: GCA_019787425.1. Lineage (NCBI taxonomy): Eukaryota > Metazoa > Cnidaria > Anthozoa > Scleractinia > Merulinidae > Platygyra > Platygyra sinensis. The sequence goes on along the minus strand of JAHPZR010049910.1, from coordinate 6,617 downwards.
ACTATTAAGCAAATTTCCAATGCAGAAAACAGGCACTGTTAAACTGAGTAATGCTCTGCTACAATCAAGTTTACATGTTGGCCTCAAATAAACACGAGTAGGGTTGGGAGAATTCGAGACAGTTATGGAAACAAGAGTGTTTACATAGTGTTCTACTGCTTAATTGTAGCTACCTGTTATTATTTATTAATTGTAGCGGTGCCTCACTTAATTTAACAATGCCTCAAAGGCCGGTCAATCTAGCGGAAGTGGAAGTGCACGGACAATGGAGTTTATTTAACAAATAAAGAAGCCTAAGCCGTGTATGTATTACACTGTGATAAAACACGACGGACGTTGAGATGTTCGGAAATTGTTGAAAGTTCAGGAAATGTTCGGACTGTTTTATCACAGTGTAATACACGGCTTAGGCTTCTTCATTTGATTTACGATACAGATTTTAAACGCGCAAGACAACAAAACACTCTTTTTTGATGTCTTATACTCTGATAAAAGATAACGACTTTTTGACTAATCAAAGCGAGTGCAGGGTTAATCCATCTATATTTAACAAATAAAGAAGCCTAAGTCGTGTATTACACTGTGATAAAACACGGTGGTCATTTGAGAACACGAGGGAAATGTAGAAAACACGAGCCGCAGGCGAGTGTCTTCTACATTTCTCGAGTGTTCTCAAATGACCGGAGTGTTTTATCACAGTGTAATGCACGGCTTCGGCTTCTTCATTTGCTTTAAAATATAGATTTTACGCGCGCAAAACAATAAAACGCGCTTTTTCTATGTTTTATACTCTGATAAAACATAGGTTTTTGACCAATCAGAGCGCGCGCAGGGTCCTATCTATATTTTAATATAAAATAATACAGCGATGATCCCTTTAACAATTAAAGTTACCTTTGTTTGGTCGATCGAACTTATATCGAACGATAGAACGTTTTTCTGAAGAGCTTTTTAAAAGCTTTTAAATTAAAACATCGTGCGGTAGCCAAGGAAACTGAATTCTAGTGACAGAAGTGTTAAAAAATAGCACTGCAAGTTCTTTGCGGCCGAGAACCCCGTCAAAGTCTGCAAGAATTTTCAGACAAAATTAAATGAAAATTAAATTTGATTATCGGAAATATCTTTTCCTTCGTGTTTCAACTGACGAAAAGTCTGAATCTTTTACATTTGACACTATACCCCTCTCCATGCTCTCTTTTTCATACGAAGTCAACTTAAGGTTATTCCTCACAATTGCACTGCGCATCCTTTCTGCGCATAATTTATGGCGTTATTTAGCGCGCCCGCGTGCATGCGCATATTGAAAACATAGCGGATTTGCCTTGATATTGAGCGCTGTCAGTTGGAAAATGGTTATAGCCCACCAACGAGCACGGGCACCCCAACTTTTTTTTTCAGTCATTGTAATCAACTTATCATAAACTTTGCTTGAGGAAAGACTGATCTGATTCCTTTTGCTGAAAATTGAATAAATAACGAAAATAGCAGGTAAACTGTGGTCTTTTCTATTTTGCCGTATGGTAACCATGTCAAGAAATTTGGTTGAAATTTTAATCAAGAATTCAGCTTTCTGTCTAAATCAAACTGAAAAGGTTTACTTGTGTCCGATACAATGCATTGACTACAGTTTAATTCGTGTTCTCATGAGTCTCGGTCACAAAAATTTACAATAATTACTGGGAATGCGTTCTTGTAAAAAGCATTAAATAATGCCAAAATGGGTCATTTTCAATGCCCCAGTGCTCCTTAATGAGTATGGGCACCCCCCCCCCCCTTTTTTTATTTCAAAATTGAAGTTCTCATATGATTAATATTCAGTGGGCAAAGTTTGAACGAAAATCTATTGTCAGTTTTATTTCAGAGGAATTACCTTAACAGTTGAAGATGGCTGGCAATTTATTGAAGCTTGTCACGGCGTGGAATCTGGCAAAAACATACTTTGAATCTGTCCCAGGGATATTACACCATTTGGTAAAGCTTTTCTGGGACACAGGTTTTCTTGTACCGTTTAATGGTTTTGCTAGATCAAAACTAAATAATTTCTTATCTTGCTACCTCAGGGATGGCATGCGTTAACAGAATGAAGAAAACTGATGCCAAAAAGAACATAATTAATTCATCAATGAGATAAAGGTTATTTTCACCACCAGCCATCAGAGAAAACAAAGATATCATCTTGCTTTCATGACTTTTCTACCTAAAGACTAAAAATAGAGTGCTGCCAGTTTATTAGCTATACAAACGTAAACCCTCTTTAAATAAAGACTTTACTTTAATATAATTTACTGCCATCGTGATTGTAGTTAATTTCATATCCAACGGAATTTGTGACCCAAAATTTCCCATGCTCATTTTGTCATCCGCATTTTGTCATCCGCATTTTATCATCCACATTTTTCCATCCTCATTTTTCTATCCGCCATCCGCCGTCCGCCATCCACCATCCGCCGCTATCCGGTCCCCACTTTACAGAGACCCAGCCTGAAGTCACGTGTTCCTTAATCTACGTCACGATTCTGAGCATGTCGGTCTTGTGATCAGCGGAACGGGTAGACCGCAAGAAAATAGAATTTTCAGGTTTTTAAAACTTCATAAAAAATCGCTTTTTATCCTAATCGAAAAATATTTTCGCCAAAGTTTTGCATCAAAAATATAGGATCAGATGGGAAAATAAAAATTTTGATGATATGGGCACTTTAAGGTGACCGAACACAGTTTTTGGTACCTGTGTTTCACTCACTATTTTCTCTAAAAGCCCTTGATCCCTCGGTTGCCAAAAATGGCAGCAAACATTTTTTTCTAATAGTTAAGCTGACGTATGTGCAGTTGCCGTGGCAACATGAATAGATATGAACCAGCCTTAAAAATCAGTTTTTCCTATTTGTTGAAAATCTAGTCATTAGATTTTCTTTAAAATTAGAAGCAACAAGCATGTAACGATACTTACAAAATAGCACCATTTTAATTAACAATTGGTTCATGCTTTAGCGTGCACTATCGAGTTTTATATCATAACCCAAGTTATTCTCGCATTTTGATTGGTTCTCGCCTATGATCTATTAGAGTACAGATGCACGATTGACGTCATCGTTACAAAGCTTTTCCTTCTGCCGTTTTAAAATGGCGGAAAGTTTTGAGAATTAGGAAAATATTTTACGTGACTGGGCAAAAGATAAGCTCCAAAAAAGTCTTGCTGAGGCATTGAACAGGTTCGAGAAGCCAGAAAACGAAAGATAAAGCCGTTTCTTTTAGAAAATGATGCAGAAAAAAAATTCGATCAGTCACAGTCGGCAGTCGAGCGAGACTAAACCAAGCACAAACTTGGACTTGCTAAGCCGAGAACCATTGCTTTATCTCGAATTTAGCAAACCCAATAAACAAAATGTTTCTGAGATTAATTTATTTAACAAATTCATCTTTTCCCAGTGTCAAAACAACTGTTTACACACTGATTGATGTCAGGAATGAAACATCAAAACATCACTTCTTAAAATCGTAAAATAAATACATAACCTTGCTTTCCGATGCGAAGCGTTCCTGTCCGTTTCAGGGCACAGCAGCGAGCTAAGTATAGCTAACCACAGCTCACGGCCAACAGTATCGCACCTAAAATGTGTCTCCGACACCATATCAAGCTGATTTGAGAATCGCCAACCACAGAAAACAAAAATCTCCACCGTCATTTACGCTCCTTTCATTCAAAACTCGAATCAAATGGCTTCTAGGTTGACTGCAGCCACAAGTTTTCCGAGGGTATTTTTTCAACTCCTGTAATTTTCAAAGCAACGTCCAAGCTTTTCGGCTCACTGGGCTGCTCCGATGACAAAAACTGACTTGATTTTTCCAGCATTTTCTTCAAGATTTGTGGATTTCGCAATTCAATTCTGCTTTCGCTGTAAGTTTTCATTCCACGAAGAAGCGACGCTTGAGTCAGGTTTGACAGTGGCGTGATTTTTCTCGACCAATCACAATTCTTTGCTACGCATAGCAACCAATGAAATTGCTTCATTTTGTATAGATCATAGATCACATCAAATGGCTTTTTTTCGTCTTCGCCACAGTGGGCAAAGGCGGGGCGAAAGGCCGGCTTTGGCGTTATGTTGAAATATTTTGAAACAAAAAAGGCTTTTCGTTATTATATAAAACAAATAGATTCCATGTTGCCGTGCGTCTGATTCAGTAATAGATCACAGAAGACGTCAAAATGTGGTAAGAACATCAGTGACACACTCGGCTACGCCTCGTGTGCCACTTTTTTGTTCTTACCACGTTTTGACGTCATCTGTGATCTATTACTGAACAGACGCACGGCAACATGGAATCTATTTGTTAAATGGAGCACGCGGGAAGTTTGGAGAGCACTCTAGCTTCTTGAGTACTCTCCAAACTTCCCAAGTGCTCCATAGCTCGATAGTGCACAGCTAAAAGCATGAACCAATTGTTTTATAACATAGTCGGTGGGATTGTGCATCAAATTCGACGTGAAAAATGAACAACAATATCAGAAGTGATTGTTCGCGGTAAGCGAAATGTTAAGCAAAATAGGAATTGATTTTATTTCAATCTTTCTGTTGAAAGACCGAGTTGTATATTTAACAATTTTTAAAACGGAAAAATTTAAGCTTACCTTTAAAGGTTGCAACAGACCAGTTTGTCATTGTTTGGTTTTACCAGAGTGTCTTTCTGTCAAAATTTGTTGCATTTCACCCTCGGACAGTGAAGCGAATCGTGGCGGTGCTAATGCAAAGTCTTTCCGAGTTTTCTCTTTTTCTGCCTCATTTAAGAACTCTAGCCCAAGAAAAAAGGTGGGAAAATTGACTTCGTTTTGGGACTAGTGGGCCGAGCCTCTGTTTGTATCCATTATTTGTATTTTTCCCCGCTCTGACAATGGCCGCGCGAGTGAAACAAAAATTCTGGCGAAGCGAATTGCTCACGCCATCAGCGAGCACTTTCGGATTTTGAGCACGCTTACGTATACTGAATTTGATTGCGTAGCTCTGCTAGCCAATTTATAATAATAATTTGGAACAGAGAGATCTTTAATTATCCCTTGTTAAAAGCTTCCTGGAATATATAAATTTTTATTTGCTAAAGTTCAATTTTTGTAATAGTCCAATTAAAGCATTCTCGTTCCAAATTTCTTCAAATTCTAATGACGGGTTGTCGAGAAACAGACGTAATTCCGAGAAAGCAATCTTGCATTCAATCTCAATTTTTTGAGTTAATAAGCATAGGCTGCATTTAACTGAGTCTTTTCGGTTACAAAGAAAAAGCTGAGAATGGCTGGGTTCGTTGCATCACTAACTTTTCTAACATATCCTTGTAATAACGGATTAAAACCATCAATACACTGCGTTCAAATATGAAGAAAAATAGCATAGGTAATGCGGGTGTTGATTAAATAAAACGATCGCTCCATTGACGGGCATTTTTGTTTTTTGCAATCCTTGTGCACCCGCTGAATCGCATCAGCAAGAGCACGCGCAAAAACTGTATTCGGTCACCCTAAATCTACGAGTTCATAATACGAAAAGAAAAACAAAAAGAAAGGTTGTCGTTTTCTCACGCCGGACTTTAGCAGTCTGAAAATGTGAAATTTTACCTCCGGCGAGATGTTGAGACCTGGGACAAGACTGGCCGTGACATAGGTCTACACATCTTTATTTAGAAATAGCCCTTTTCACGGTTAATTTTTCTCATTTGCTTAACAATGTAATCCAACGTGGGTGCGAGGCAATTTCGGGCTAAAACTACAAAATAGCCCGAAATTGCCTCGTATACATGCTAGATTTATTGTAATGCAAATGAGCAAAGTTAACCGTGAAAAGGGCTATTACACGACAATTATATACGCGAGTGTTAAGTTTCTGCATATCTCACTTATTTTTTTGTTCCTATTTGTTTGGTTCAAAAGATGTATATATCCCAGGCTTCAACCCATTGCGGAAGTAAATTTTACGTTTCAGACGTTTCAAATCCTTTTTTTCCGATCAATTAAATGAAAAGAAGATATAACTGCCATATACCCTCTAGCGATGTAATGAATGTTTAGAATGTTATCTTTCAAATACTAAGAAAGCAAGAAAGTCGATTTTTGGCAAGTTTGACAGAGGCAAGGTCAAAAACTTTTAATAAATCTTGGCCGTAAAGTATGAAAGCAAGTTCCAGTTGTAAGACTCAGTCGTATGGAAAAACAAAGTGTGAAGATGTTTATGTTTTTCTGGTTTGTATTCTAATTAAAGCAAAACAAGACGAAGGAATGGCTGGGACTCTACACGTGGTTGTCGTAGAAGGTAATTATTGTAGAACTTAGCGAGCCTTCTGTCAACTCTGTCATGAGGGTGTGAATGGGGTTAACCGACTAAGGACAAAGGGCTAGAAAGCATTACTGACTACCTAGGTGACAGCGTGGTCGAGTGGTTTAAGGCGCTGGATTTGGAATCTGGAAGTCCCTGGTTCAAATCTTCCATCCTACCACTAGCTGGATTTGTTCTCGGTTGTCCCGAGTTCAACTCCTCGACCGCGTTATGTAAATAGCCAACTGGTCATCCTCCCACCAGTTGGGATTCTATAGTCTATGTTATATTTACAATATTTGTTTATATATTTACCAGTGT
>JAHPZR010049909.1:0-15000 GCA_019787425.1 Platygyra sinensis | reverse complement strand
CTATTTACAATTATTTTTAAAATGCGTAGTAAAAATAGTAAATGTCTCTTTAAAAAAAGAAAAAAAATCAATATATAGCTCCTTTAATGTATAATAATAATAATAATAATAATAATAATAATAATAATAATAATAATAATAATAATAATACCTTCTAAACTGCCGCTAAGTTCTTTCTGTTTATTAGTGTTTATCCCGGCAATCGAACAAAAGACAGAACACTCAAGAAGTCGGCTTTCTGTCGCAAGTCTACAACCCTTTCAGAGAGTTTTGAATCGAAACGGAGATACGTTTGAAAATCACTGAACCCAACCAACCAAACACTAAGTAATACCCCGTGACCACTTAGACTGCCCTCGATCTAATTTAAACTGCGCTTTTTAATTAATATTTCCAAAAATTTCCTTGACTTCTAAGATGTGTAGCAAACTTTAATTACTGGCAACGGCTATCAATCGCATAAAGAAACAGTCATGACACTCATACAAACAATTACTACATTTAAACCAGAAATAGCAACCGCTCGCACTTTGGCTTGTGAATCTCTTAGCGGATTATGAGCAAACAACCGATTTTGTGCTATCACATCAAGCGGTTATATTAATTAGTTAATTAGTCGTCTCTTCTGGTGTAAATATGTCACACATTGGGCGCTATAGCGGAACAATCAACCAGAATTTCCGGAATATTCGGTCTACGACTCAATGGATCGGTATATTCGGTCCAACCGGATCGCAAAATTTTCTTTCGAGTGGAATGAACGAGACCGTCCGTACCCGTCGCGATCCATTAGATCGCGCCCACTATCACACTTAAACGGAGATTTCTTTTAAAATTGCGCAAGCACTCCCTGTGTTTGAAATCAAATTTGAATTTTATATCATGAAGCCAACCAACTGTAACCACTGATAACTACGTGAGAAGATGCAACTAATTACCTTCCAAACTATCGCTAAGTTCTTTCTATTATTAGTGTTAATTCCGGCTTCCTTTGAAAATCACTAAACCCTGTTTACCAAACACTGATAACTACCCTGTGAGACCAACTCTGGTGTAAATATGGCACACATTGGGCGCGATACATTCAACCAAAATTTCCAGAATATTCGGTCTACGACTGAATGGATCGGTATATTCGGCCCAACCGGATCACAAAACTCTTTTTCGAGTGGATTGAAACGAGACCGTCCGTACCCGTCGCGATCCATTACATCGCGCCTTCTATAACACTTAAACCGAGATTTCTTTGAAAATTGCGCAAGCACTCCTTGTGTTTGACATTAAATTTGCATTTTATCTCACTGAAGCCAACCAACTATAACCACTGATAACTACGTGAGAAGATGCAACTAATTACCTTCCAAACTATCGCTAAGTTCTTTCTATTATCAGTGTTAATCCCGGCAGTCGAACAAAAGAAAGACACTCGAGAAGAAAAGTCGGCTTTCTTTCGCAAGTCTACAACCCTGTCTGCGAGTTTTGAACTGAGACGGGGCTTTCTTTGAAAATCACAGAACCCTATTTACCAAACACTGATAACTACCCTGGGAGAGCAACTAATTACTTTCTAAACAGTCGATAAGTTTTTTTCTGTTAATTAGCGTTTATCCCGGCAGTCAAACAAAAGAGAGAGCACTCAAGAAGTCGGCTTTCTTTCGCAAGTCTACAAACCTGTCTGCCAGTTTTGAGCCAAAACGGGGATTTTTTTGAAAATCTCTGAACCCAACCAACCAAACACTAATAACTACTCTGTGAGAACAACTAATTACTTTCCAAACCGTCGCTAAGCTCTTTCTGTTTATTAGTGTTTATCACAGTCCAACGAAAGAGAGAACACTCCAGAAGTCGGCTTTCTTTCAGCGAATTTTGAACCGAAACGGGGATTTCTTTGAAAATCACTGAACCCCACCAGCCAAACACTGAGTAATACCCCGTGACCACTTAGACTGACCTCGATCTAATTTAAACTGCGCTTTTTAATGAATATTGAATGAATGAATGAATGAATACCTTTATTTAAGTGTCAGACTAAAATAGCAGTAGATAACCACTAAATGGGGACACTATAAAATAAATTGAAAAAAATTCCTTGAATTCTAAGTTGTGTAGCAAACTTTAATTACTGGCAACGGCTATCAACCGCATAAAGAAACAGTCATGACACTCATACAAACAATTACTACATTTAAACCAGAAATAGCAACCGCTCGCACTTTGGCTTGTGAATCTCTTAGCGGATTATGAGCAAACAACCGATTTTGTGCTATCACATCAAGCGGTTATATTAATTAGTTAATTAGTCGTCTCTTCTGGTGTAAATATGACACACATAGGGAGTTTTAGATTGGACTAAGAGTACGAGATTGAGTACGAGTACGACTTTTCAATTCTAGTTTTCCGGCCTCACATTATCACAACACATACCCATTTCATCTCATGAGCTACTCTCTCTACCTAGAACCAACATGAAAAACGAGGGCTCTGGAAACGTCACCGGTTTGAAATTCGAAAGTCGTACTCGTACTCAATCTCGTACTCGTAGTCCAATCTAAAGCTCCCTATTGGGCGCGATAGCGGTACATTCAACCAAAATTTCCGGAATATTCGGTCTACGACTCAATGGATCGGTATATTCAGTCCAACCGGATCGCAAACCTCTTTTCCGAGTGGAATGAAAAGAGACCGTCCGTACCCGTCGCAACCCATTAGATTGCGCCTCCTATCACACTAAAACCGAGATTTCTTTTAACATTGCGCAAGCACTCCCTGTGTTTGACATTAAATTTGCATTTTACATTACTGAAGCCAACCAACTAAAACCACTGTATAACCACTGAATGGATCGGCATATTCGGTTCAACCGGATCACAAAACTCTTTTTCTAGTGGACTGAACGAGACCGTCCGTACTCGTTGCGATCCATTAGATCGCGCCCACTATCACACTTAAATCGAGATTTCTTTTAAAATTGCGCAAGCACTCCTGTGTTTGACATTAAATTTGCATTTTATATCACTGAAGCCAACCAACTGTAACCACTGATAACTACGTGAGAAGATGCAACAAATTACCTTCCAAACTATCGCTAAGTTCTTTCTATTATTAGTGTTAATCCCGGCTTTCTTTGAAAATCACTGAACCCTATTTACCAAACACTGATAACTACCCTGTGAGACCAACTCTGGTGTAAATATGGTACACATTGGGCGCAATACATTCAACCAAAATTTCCAGAATATTCGGTCTACGACTGAATGGATCGGTATATTCGGTCCAACGGGATCGCAAAACGTTTTTTCGAGTAGAATGAAACGAGACCGTCCGTACTCGTCGCGATCCATTAGATCACGCTATCACACTTAAATCGAGATTTCTTTTAAAATTGCGCAAGCACTCCTTGTGTTTGACATTAAATTTGCATTTTATCTCACTGAAGCCAACCAACTATAACCACTGATAGCTACGTGAGAAGATGCAACTAATTACCTTCCAAACTATCGCTAAGTTCTTTCTATTATTAGTGTTAATCCCGGCAGTCGAACAAAAGAAAGACACTCGAGAAGAAAAGTCGGCTTTCTTTCGCAAGTCTACAAACCTGTCTGCGAGTTTTGAACCGAGATGGGGCTTTCTTTGAAAATCACCGAACCCTATTTACCAAACACTGATAACTACCCTGGGAGAGCAACTAATTACTTTCTGATCTAAACAGTCGATAAGTTTTTTTCTGTTAATTATCCCGGCAGTCAAACAAAAGAGTGAGCACTCAAGAAGTCGGCGTCATGACACTTATACAAACAATTACTACATTTAAACCAGAAATAGCAACCGCTCGCACTTTGGCTTGTGAATCTCTTAGCGGATTATGAACTCAAGCAAAGAACCGATTTGTGCTATCACATCAAGCGGTTATATTAATTAGTTAATTAGTTGTCTCTTCTGGTGTAAATATGACACACATTGGGCGCGATAGCGGTACATTCAACCAAAATTTCCGGAATATTCGGTCTACGACTCAATGGATCGGTATATTCGGTCCAACCGGATCGCAAACCTCTTTTCCGAGTGGAATGAAAAGAGGACCGTCCGCACCCGTCGCGACCCATTAGATTGCGCCTCCTATCACACTAAAACCGAGATTTCTTTTAATATTGCGCAAGCACTCCCTGTGTTTGACATTAAATTTGCATTTTACATTACTGAAGCCAACCAACTATAATCACTGTATAACCACTGAATGGATCGGTATATTCGGTCCAACCGGATCGCAAAACTCTTTTTCTAGTGGACTGAACGAGACCATCCGTACTCGTCGCGATCCATTAGATCGCGCCCACTATCACACTTAAATCGAGATTTCTTTTAAAATTGCGCAAGCACTCCTTTTGTTTGACATTAAATTTGCATTTTATATCAATGTAGCCAACCCACTGTAACCACTGATAACTACGTGAGAAGATGCAACTAATTACCTTCCAAACTATCGCTAAGTTCTTTCTATTATTAGTGTTAGTCTGGCAGTCGAACAAAGAAAGATACTCAAGAAGTCGGCTTTCTTTCGCAAGTCTACAAACCTGTCTGCGAGTTTTGAACCCAAACGGGGCTTTCTTTGAAAATTACTGAACCCTATTTATCAAACACTAATGAATACCCTGTGAGAACAACTAATTATTTCCAAACTGTCGATAAGTTTTTCTGTTTATTAGTGTTTATCCCGGCAGTCAAACAAAAGAGAGAGCACTCAAGAAGTCGGCTTTCTTTCACAAGTCTACAAACCTGTCGACCAGTTTTGAGCCGAAACCAGGATTCCTTTGAAGATCACTGAACCCAGCCAACCAAACACTAATAACTACTCTGTGAGAACAAATATTTACTTTCCAAACTGTCGCTAAGCTCCTTCTGATTATTAGTGTTTATCACAGTCGAACGAAAGAGAGAACACTCCAGAAGTCGGCTTTCTTTCGCAAGTCTACAACCCTTTCAGCGAGTTTTGAACCGAAACGAGAATTTCTTTGCAAATCACTGAACCCAACCAACCAAAACTGATAACTTCCCTGTGAGAACAACTAATTACCTTCCAAACTGTCGCTAAGTTCTTTCTGTTTATTATAGTTCATGAAAACACTCGATCATCGCCCAATAGTTGCAGACCACATTATTACGTCCAACAATGTATTTTTATGATAGTGGATATATATAGCTTTAGGTATATTCCAGCACGCAAACAGTCTGCTCCGACCTTTGAGAGACCGATATCAAAGGTAAGTCTCAAGTTGATTCTACTCGATGGTAGTTGTGTTGCTCATCTGGTCTTCTCGACTGATATAATATAATATGTGCGGTACAAAGTTATGAACATCATGTATATCGGTAGTCTGTGTTTTTTAGAAGTTATCAGTTTTTGGTTGGTTGGGTTCAGTGATTTTCAAAGAAATTCTCGTTTCGGTTCAAAACTCGCTGAAAGGGTTGTAGACTTGCGAAAGAAAGCCGACTTCTGGAGTGTTCTCTCTTTCGTTCGACTGTGATAAACACTAATAATCAGAAGGAGCTTAGCGACAGTTTGGAAAGTAAATATTTGTTCTCACAGAGTAGTTATTAGTGTTTGGTTGGCTGGGTTCAGTGATCTTCAAAGGAATCCTGGTTTCGGCTCAAAACTGGTCGACAGGTTTGTAGACTTGTGAAAGAAAGCCGACTTCTTGAGTGCTCTCTCTTTTGTTTGACTGCCGGGATAAACACTAATAAACAGAAAAACTTATCGACAGTTTGGAAATAATTAGTTGTTCTCACAGGGTATTCATTAGTGTTTGATAAATAGGGTTCAGTAATTTTCAAAGAAAGCCCGTTTGGGTTCAAAACTCGCAGACAGGTTTGTAGACTTGCGAAAGAAAGCCGACTTCTTGAGTATCTTTCTTTTGTTCGACTGCCAGACTAACACTATAATAGAAAGAACTTAGCGATAGTTTGGAAGGTAATTAGTTGCATCTTCTCACGTAGTTATCAGTGGTTACAGTGGTTGGCTACATTGATATAAAATGCAAATTTAATGTCAACAAAAGGAGTGCTTGCGCAATTTTAAAAGAAATCTCGATTTAAGTGTGATAGTGGGCGCGATCTAATGGATCGCGACGAGTACGGATGGTCTCGTTCAGTCCACTAGAAAAAGAGTTTTGCGATCCGGTTGGACCGAATATACCGATCCATTCAGTGGTTATACAGTGATTATAGTTGGTTGGCTTCAGTAATGTAAAATGCAAATTTAATGTCAAACACAGGGAGTGCTTGCGCAATATTAAAAGAAATCTCGGTTTTAGTGTGATAGGAGGCGCAATCTAATGGGTCCGCGACGGGTGCGGACGGTCTCTTTTCATTCCACTCGGAAAAGAGGTTTGCGATCCGGTTGGACCGAATATACCGATCCATTGAGTCGTAGACCGAATATTCCGGAAATTTTGGTTGAATGTACCGCTATCGCGCCCAATGTGTGTCATATTTACACCAGAAGAGACAACTAATTAACTAATTAATATAACCGCTTGATGTGATAGCACAAAATCGGTTCTTTGCTTGAGTTCATAATCCGCTAAGAGATTCACAAGCCAAAGTGCGAGCGGTTGCTATTTCTGGTTTAAATGTAGTAATTGTTTGTATAAGTGTCATGACGCCGACTTCTTGAGTGCTCACTCTTTTGTTTGACTGCCGGGATAATTAACAGAAAAAAACTTATCGACTGTTTAGATCAGAAAGTAATTAGTTGCTCTCCCAGGGTAGTTATCAGTGTTTGGTAAATAGGGTTCGGTGATTTTCAAAGAAAGCCCCATCTCGGTTCAAAACTCGCAGACAGGTTTGTAGACTTGCGAAAGAAAGCCGACTTTTCTTCTCGAGTGTCTTTCTTTTGTTCGACTGCCGGGATTAACACTAATAATAGAAAGAACTTAGCGATAGTTTGGAAGGTAATTAGTTGCATCTTCTCACGTAGCTATCAGTGGTTATAGTTGGTTGGCTTCAGTGAGATAAAATGCAAATTTAATGTCAAACACAAGGAGTGCTTGCGCAATTTTAAAAGAAATCTCGATTTAAGTGTGATAGCGTGATCTAATGGATCGCGACGAGTACGGACGGTCTCGTTTCATTCTACTCGAAAAAACGTTTTGCGATCCCGTTGGACCGAATATACCGATCCATTCAGTCGTAGACCGAATATTCTGGAAATTTTGGTTGAATGTATTGCGCCCAATGTGTACCATATTTACACCAGAGTTGGTCTCACAGGGTAGTTATCAGTGTTTGGTAAATAGGGTTCAGTGATTTTCAAAGAAAGCCGGGATTAACACTAATAATAGAAAGAACTTAGCGATAGTTTGGAAGGTAATTTGTTGCATCTTCTCACGTAGTTATCAGTGGTTACAGTTGGTTGGCTTCAGTGATATAAAATTCAAATTTAATGTCAAACACAGGAGTGCTTGCGCAATTTTAAAAGAAATCTCGATTTAAGTGTGATAGTGGGCGCGATCTAATGGATCGCAACGAGTACGGACGGTCTCGTTCAGTCCACTAGAAAAAGAGTTTTGTGATCCGGTTGAACCGAATATGCCGATCCATTCAGTGGTTATACAGTGGTTTTAGTTGGTTGGCTTCAGTAATGTAAAATGCAAATTTAATGTCAAACACAGGGAGTGCTTGCGCAATGTTAAAAGAAATCTCGGTTTTAGTGTGATAGGAGGCGCAATCTAATGGGTTGCGACGGGTACGGACGGTCTCTTTTCATTCCACTCGGAAAAGAGGTTTGCGATCCGGTTGGACTGAATATACCGATCCATTGAGTCGTAGACCGAATATTCCGGAAATTTTGGTTGAATGTACCGCTATCGCGCCCAATAGGGAGCTTTAGATTGGACTACGAGTACGAGATTGAGTACGAGTACGACTTTCGAATTTCAAACCGGTGACGTTTCCAGAGCCCTCGTTTTTCATGTTGGTTCTAGGTAGAGAGAGTAGCTCATGAGATGAAATGGGTATGTGTTGTGATAATGTGAGGCCGGAAAACTAGAATTGAAAAGTCGTACTCGTACTCAATCTCGTACTCTTAGTCCAATCTAAAACTCCCTATGTGTGTCATATTTACACCAGAAGAGACGACTAATTAACTAATTAATATAACCGCTTGATGTGATAGCACAAAATCGGTTGTTTGCTCATAATCCGCTAAGAGATTCACAAGCCAAAGTGCGAGCGGTTGCTATTTCTGGTTTAAATGTAGTAATTGTTTGTATGAGTGTCATGACTGTTTCTTTATGCGGTTGATAGCCGTTGCCAGTAATTAAAGTTTGCTACACAACTTAGAATTCAAGGAATTTTTTTCAATTTATTTTATAGTGTCCCCATTTAGTGGTTATCTACTGCTATTTTAGTCTGACACTTAAATAAAGGTATTCATTCATTCATTCATTCAATATTCATTAAAAAGCGCAGTTTAAATTAGATCGAGGTCAGTCTAAGTGGTCACGGGGTATTACTCAGTGTTTGGCTGGTGGGGTTCAGTGATTTTCAAAGAAATCCCCGTTTCGGTTCAAAATTCGCTGAAAGAAAGCCGACTTCTGGAGTGTTCTCTCTTTCGTTGGACTGTGATAAACACTAATAAACAGAAAGAGCTTAGCGACGGTTTGGAAAGTAATTAGTTGTTCTCACAGAGTAGTTATTAGTGTTTGGTTGGTTGGGTTCAGAGATTTTCAAAAAAATCCCCGTTTTGGCTCAAAACTGGCAGACAGGTTTGTAGACTTGCGAAAGAAAGCCGACTTCTTGAGTGCTCTCTCTTTTGTTTGACTGCCGGGATAAACGCTAATTAACAGAAAAAAACTTATCGACTGTTTAGAAAGTAATTAGTTGCTCTCCCAGGGTAGTTATCAGTGTTTGGTAAATAGGGTTCTGTGATTTTCAAAGAAAGCCCCGTCTCAGTTCAAAACTCGCAGACAGGGTTGTAGACTTGCGAAAGAAAGCCGACTTTTCTTCTCGAGTGTCTTTCTTTTGTTCGACTGCCGGGATTAACACTGATAATAGAAAGAACTTAGCGATAGTTTGGAAGGTAATTAGTTGCATCTTCTCACGTAGTTATCAGTGGTTATAGTTGGTTGGCTTCAGTGAGATAAAATGCAAATTTAATGTCAAACACAAGGAGTGCTTGCGCAATTTTCAAAGAAATCTCGGTTTAAGTGTTATAGAAGGCGCGATGTAATGGATCGCGACGGGTACGGACGGTCTCGTTTCAATCCACTCGAAAAAGAGTTTTGTGATCCGGTTGGGCCGAATATACCGATCCATTCAGTCGTAGACCGAATATTCTGGAAATTTTGGTTGAATGTATCGCGCCCAATGTGTGCCATATTTACACCAGAGTTGGTCTCACAGGGTAGTTATCAGTGTTTGGTAAACAGGGTTTAGTGATTTTCAAAGGAAGCCGGAATTAACACTAATAATAGAAAGAACTTAGCGATAGTTTGGAAGGTAATTAGTTGCATCTTCTCACGTAGTTATCAGTGGTTACAGTTGGTTGGCTTCATGATATAAAATTCAAATTTGATTTCAAACACAGGGAGTGCTTGCGCAATTTTAAAAGAAATCTCCGTTTAAGTGTGATAGTGGGCGCGATCTAATGGATCGCGACGGGTACGGACGGTCTCGTTCATTCCACTCGAAAGAAAATTTTGCGATCCGGTTGGACCGAATATACCGATCCATTGAGTCGTAGACCGAATATTCCGGAAATTCTGGTTGATTGTTCCGCTATAGCGCCCAATGTGTGACATATTTACACCAGAAGAGACGACTAATTAACTAATTAATATAACCGCTTGATGTGATAGCACAAAATCGGTTGTTTGCTCATAATCCGCTAAGAGATTCACAAGCCAAAGTGCGAGCGGTTGCTATTTCTGGTTTAAATGTAGTAATTGTTTGTATGAGTGTCATGACTGTTTCTTTATGCGATTGATAGCCGTTGCCAGTAATTAAAGTTTGCTACACATCTTAGAAGTCAAGGAAATTTTTGGAAATATTAATTAAAAAGCGCAGTTTAAATTAGATCGAGGGCAGTCTAAGTGGTCACGGGGTATTACTTAGTGTTTGGTTGGTTGGGTTCAGTGATTTTCAAACGTATCTCCGTTTCGATTCAAAACTCTCTGAAAGGGTTGTAGACTTGCGACAGAAAGCCGACTTCTTGAGTGTTCTGTCTTTTGTTCGATTGCCGGGATAAACACTAATAAACAGAAAGAACTTAGCGGCAGTTTAGAAGGTATTATTATTATTATTATTATTATTATTATTATTATTATTATTATTATTATTATTATTATACATTAAAGGAGCTATATATTGATTTTTTTTCTTTTTTTAAAGAGACATTTACTATTTTTACTACGCATTTTAAAAATAATTGTAAATAGGTCTTTTTAAGCTGTTTTTAACAGCAGCAACCTGCATGAAATATTTTTAATTGCTGTAAAGCGTGTCGCAAAATCTTTCATTAGTTGATCGTTTATTGTAAATTTAATTTTGTTTAAGAGTTTTGTTAATTATTATTATTATTATTAATGATAATAATAATAATGACTTTATTAATACTTCACAATAATTACTTACAAGATTAAAATAACAATAATTACTTACAAGATTGAAATAAAGTTAGTTTTTAAAATAATAAATTATTATTATTATTATTATTAATAATAACTCAAATGTTCTTTTAGCCCTTCTTTTTAATCTTGTAATTTATTGTGATGTTTTAATAAAGTTTGATTATTTTAATTATTATTATTATTATTATTATTATTATTATTATTATTATTATTATTATTATTATTATTATTATTATTATTATTATTATTATTATTATTATTATTATTATTATTATTATTATATAAGATGAATTATTCCAGTTTTCTACTGGGTACAGTTGATTGTGTCTCAACCACTCCCCGCAGCTCAGAGACACAACACCTTACGTAAGAGATGGGCTGTTCCCAGGATGGGACAGTTGTCGGATGGCCGACAACTGTACACTTCCGATGAATTCAGGTACACCTAGCTTGTCATACCAGCTCTTAGCTCTTTTCGATATGCTTCCAAGAGCACCAATCACGATAGGTATTATGGTGACTTTCGAGGCTCCGTGAATCCTTCTGATTTTAAATGCTAAATCCTGGTACTTTTCCACCTTCTCCTCCTCAGTTCTGATGATGTTCTGGTCAGCTGGCACAGCAATGTCAATAAGAGTCTTCATTTCTGTGTATCTTTATGTACTAGAGTAATATCTGGTCAATTATGCTTTAATACCTTGTCTGTGTAGATAGTCATGTCCCATGTGACTCTCACTTCTCCATTTTCCACAATTGGCAAAGGTTGATGGTCATACCATTTCTCAGTACACTCTATCCCATATTTCCTACACACCTCCCAGTGTACACGCAGGGCCACCTTGTCGTGGCGTTTCCTACACTCATTCTGGGCAAGCTTCTTGCACCCACTGACAATGTGCCACACTGTTTCAGTGGATTCTCCACACAGTCTACACAGTGGTGTCTCTGACGTTTTATCGATGCTGTGCTTGATAGAGTTTGTTCTTAAGGCTTGTTCCTGTGCGGCTAGTATCAAGCCTTCTCTCTCTTTTTTTAAGAATCCATTCCGAAGCCATCTCCATGACTTCTCCACCGCTACATCTGTTGTTTGTTGGACAAACTCCACGTGCAAGGCTTTCTCCTTCCAGCTCTTAACTTTCTCTTCTTTTATCCTTCTTTAATAGTCCTGGAGGTTTTCTTCTTCAACAATTATCTTCTCTTTCATTGCCGCTTGAAGCATCCTCTCTGTGCTCTCCCTTAGATAGCCATACAGGGATTTTCTTTCCTTTCTTACACACTCCTCATTCCAATCAGTCCTCTTCCCCCTTCCTTCCTTGGTAGGTACAACCTTGCAACATTATTCCTGGTTTGTAGACAGCCATTTTTTTTGTTATTATTATTATTATTATTATTATTATTATTATTATTATTATTATTATTATTATTATTATTATTACTATTACTATTATTATCATCATCATCATCATCATCATCATCATCATCCTCCTCATCCTCATCCTCATCCTCATCCTCATCCTCATCTTCATCCTCATCCTCATCCTCATCCTCATCCTCATCCTCATCCTCATCCTCATCCTCATCCTCATCCTCATCCTCATCCTCATCCTCATCATCATCATCATCATCATCATCATCATCATCATCATCATTATTATTATTATTATTACGTATTATTATTATTATTATTATTATTATTATTACGCTTGATTGATAATTTTCTTTACTAGAGTAGAGAGGGATAATCTTGCTGGCGGACTTGGACAAGTTCTTTTCTTAAGGGTGTCTGGGATCGGGCAGAAGACGGATAATTTGTCAAGACGAACTACATGTATCTGCTTTCGTGCATCCACCTGAGAGCTAAGTGTGATAGCATTGTCGTCTTTATACGACAGGAGAGGCAACATTAACCGCTTGCAGAGTCGGCCGGATTTTTCCTTGAGTAATTAATATGCTATGGCATTCACAAGCCAATGTACGCTCGGCTGATCTTAAAACTTGTAATTATGTATATGAGTGTCATGACTCTTTTGTAAAGCGGTTGATAGTCGCTACCAGTAATAAAAGATTATCACAGTGCGTTAGACCCTTTGACGCAATGAGCAGGAATGATTTTAAAAGTTGACAACTGTTTTAGGGAATGCTAAATAAGGGCAATTTAGATCAGACTTAGATAAGTCTAACGGTGCTCATGGGGTAGTTATCAGAGTTTGTTTGTTTGGGTTCATTAATTTTCAAAGAAATCTCGGTTTCGGTTCAAAACTCGCTGACAGGGTTGTAGACTTGCGAAAGAAAGCCGTCTGATTGAGGCTTTTTTTTTTCTTCTTTAATGTTTTGTAGACTGTAAAGCGCCAATTCATGATTATCCTTCGAGGGTGTTCTACACATCGAATACACATTTGCTCTCAAGCTCTGGCCAAACAAATGCAACGTTTCAACGGAACATATCGCAAAATTGTTGGGCGCAACATTTTGGGCGTGTTTGGCCATCCTGTTGCGACAGTTGCGTGTTATTCGCTGAAGTTTGAAAATGGTCAAATTTTTTCATGCAGTATTTGTGAATGTTTCATGACGTTGTGCTCGTTTGGCTAGGTTCGTGCAACAATGTTGCGCCAGGGCATGCGCAGTAGTTCGATTTTCAACTCCCAACATGCCGCAATGGAGTGGCCAAACGCAACATGTTGCGCCCAGCAAGAATACGGCATGTTGCCAGTTGAAATGCTCTGATCGTTTGGCCGGGGCTTTACAAATGGTGAGGCAAGAGAAAAAAAAGAAAAACTTTTACAATTAAAGCAAAAAGTTTCCTGAACACATATGCTATACTATCTTTACAGTGGAGAGACAATTTGTCGGGCGGACCTGAGCAAGTGCTTTTAGTGTGTTGTGGGGGAGAAGACGGATAATCCGCCAATGCAAACTATGTGCTTTCACGCCTTGAACTGAGAGCTAAGTTTGATTGTATGTGTCGTCTTTACACCGGAAGAGACGCCTAATTAACCGTTTGAGGTGTTGTCGTAAAATCGGTTTGCTTGAGTTTATAATCCACTGAGAGATTCACAAGCCCAAGTGCGAGCGGTTGCTTTTCTGGTTTTAAAACTTGAAATTGTTTGCATGAGTTTTGTGAATGCTTCTTAATGTGGTTGGAGAGATTATTAGAACGCTTAAGAGCGACTTGCTATAAAGATCACCTATACCTATGCAAGATAGAAAAAATCGATTTTCTGAAAATTTGTCAGGAAGAAGGTTTTTACTAACTTGTTTCAAAACTGTAACTTTGAGGTTGTTTGGATTTTTATTTTCTTCTCCAGACCGCCTTTTGTATTTTGCCCCTAAAAGAGCCAAACTCGACCCTGAAATTGCACTTTTTGCGAAGGCTCGCAAGCCAAAATATTGTGCGTGGCTGGAAAAGCTAACCCATATTATTAAAATATAATGTTTTAGTACTTATTTGATCAGGCTCAGTACATGTAAGGTTAATCACATTTTAGTTAACCAAATAAATATACTCATGAGATTTTCAGACCACAATAGTATCAAATTTATTCGCTACCTGAGAAAGGTTAAGGAAAGATTGGTAATCGGCTTCTCTCTTTTAAACATTTTGACACATTTACTTCTCTTCTTCCATGAAGATACCTCGATAGTAATGCAAAAACATTTCAAATGCACAGTTGCCGTAATTAATGACAGCAATGACCAAGAAATAAAACCTCTCTAGTGTCGTTCAATATCCAAATAATTCGTCACAGATGGACTCAGACATCGTTCAGAGATTCCGTAAACGTTTTAAATCAACTTTGCATGGAGTCATGCTTTGCTTCTCGCAGTGACGTTGTTTTCTCCAAATGTTCGAGTTTTCCTTTTTTCTCTTTCATTATATTTGTTCTGTTCCTGAAGCATATAAGACATTTTCACCGGTTTTACTTGTTTGTGGGAGGAAACGAGTTTCTATGTATAGAACACCCTCAAAGAATAATCATGAATTGGCGTTTTGCAGTCTACAAAACATGACGGAGAAAATACTTAGGTTTGAACCGAAACCGAGATTTCTTTGAAAATCACTGAACCCAACCAACCAATCACTGATTAATACCCCATGATATCCAGGTCTAATCTAAATTGCTCTTATTAATATTAAGAGCGACTTGCTATAAAGATCACCTATACCTATGCAAGATAGAAAAAATCGATTTTCTGAAAATTTGTCAGGAAGAAGGTTTTTACTAACTTGTTTCAAAACTGTAACTTTGAGGTTGTTTGGATTTTTATTTTCTTCTCCAGACCGCCTTTTGTATTTTGCCCCTAACAGAGCCAAACTCGGCCCTGAAATTGCACTTTTTGCGAAGGCTCGCAAGCCAAAATATTGTGCGTGGCTGGA
>JAHPZR010049908.1:0-11867 GCA_019787425.1 Platygyra sinensis | reverse complement strand
AACATTTTAACCCATTTAGGCCCGAAATCGCCGTTTTCGAGTTTACGTGCTGGGTGAAATGAACAGCTTGCTGGATTTGAAGTGAAATCAACATCCTTGCCGTCATGCCTTAACGTGAAATCGCGTAAAGTGAACTGGCTGTAATTTGAGTGAAATTAACGTCTTTGCGGTCGCGTGATAACGTGAAATCACAATTTTAACGGTTTTAAAAACCTAAAATCGACATTTTTTAAGGTTACATCTTGATTGTTTTCCTTGGCCTAACACTGCACTAACCCTAACGCGTCCTGACCTTAACTCTAACGTTATGCGAAGCGCTAACCCTAACAATGAAGCGCTACCGCTAACCCTAGGCAATAACCCTCACCCTTCAACGCTAATCCTAGTTTCAAGCGGTAACACTAAACGTTAACTCTAAGCCTAACCTTGTTCCGTAACCCTAGTTTCAAGCGGTAACCCTAGTTTCAAGCCGTAACACTAAACGTTAACTCTAAGCCTAACCTTGTTCCGTAACCCTAGTTTCAAGCGGTAACCCTAGTTTCAAGCCGTAACACTAAACGTTAACTCTAAGCCTAACCTTGTTCCGTAACCCTAGTTTTAAGCGGTAACCCTAGTTTCAAGCCGTAACCCTAAGCGTTAACTCTAAGCCTAACCTTGTTCCGTAACCCTAGTTTCAAGTGGTAACCCTAAGCGTTAACTCTAAGCCTCACCTTGTTCCGTAACCCTAGTTTCAAGCGGTAACCCTAGTTTTAAGTGGTAACCCTAGTTTCAAGCCGTAGCCCTAAGCGTTAACTCTAAGCCTAACCTTGTTCCGTAACCCTTCAACGCTAGCCCTAGTTTCAAGCGGTAACCCTAACCCTAAGTAAAACCCTAAGGGTTTAAGTCCTTGTGGTGGCGTGATAATGTGAAATCAAAATTTTAAGTCTCTGTAAATGACCTGATATCAACATTGTCTAGCTTGCGCATTGCGGGAAATTAACATTTGGCTGTAATTTGAGTGAAATCAACGTCTTTGCAGTCGCACGTTAACGTGAAATAAAAGTTTTAACGGTTTTAACCTGACATCAACACTTTTTGAGGTTACACGTTGCAAAAGATCAATATTTTGCTGGATTTTAAGTGAAATTACCGTCTTTGCGGTCACATGCTGACGTGACAACAAATACAGGGTTTTTTGCATACGTAATATCTCAAAAACGAAACAAACTTCAGCAAAAAAACATGCAGAACATTGTCTAACGCACCTAAACCAAACTGCATGCGAAATTTGGAGCGTTTTTGATAAATTTCATTTTTGAGTAAAAAACCTAACGCCCTTTTTCCACCGAAGCCTTCAATTGTGATTTGAGTTTTTTTTGAACAACACTTACATCCTTTTGCGTATGTATTATTGCTACAAAACTGAGTGTGAAGTTACTATGCTGTCTTAAAGGTTTGCGGATAAGAAGCAACACCGAGATTGTTTGTCACGAGTAGACTGTTACGACCAGAGTAGCCGGCGACATACAATCAAGTAGCCGGCGGAACTCCAGCGGTCACCGGCTTGTTTTGAAACCACTGACCTTGGCAGTTTATTAATCTTTACTATAAAATCTCTTTCTCTCAATAACTTGCGTGCGTTTTAATATTGTACTTACATTTTTTCAGGAAATGATACCTTAACTGACGAACTTTCATTTTCTTGACAGAAAAAAAATCGGCCACTGCAGCCCCGCGAAGGTTTGAAGTAACCTTAATGTGGCTGCATGTTGCTGTAAAAAAATATGTAGCAAGTTGTAACTTGAAGCCTATTTTTTTGCATTTTTTATACTACTCAGTACAGATTGGCTTTTGTGACAGAGCATTCTGTTGACCTCTGCTGATAGTCTGTTTTATATAAGGCATGCTGTAATTTGCAACTTTATATCTTTATAATGGATACACTTACTTAGCTAGTGAACACTGACAGGCATTTGTGACGGCACTCTGTTGCTACAAAAGTATGCAACCTTTTGGGTTATGTTGAAACGGAATGCCTTACTGTGCATTGTATAGATATATTACTCAGCAGTGACTGGGTTGATAACAGTAAAAAATAAAGAACCAGTTACCTTATGCACCTCACTTTGTTATTTTGTAGTGATACAGTACAAGCAGAGGCTTTGTTACCTTAGTTCAGCACATGGTCTTGCTTTTCTTACAACTGAACAAAATATCTTTTACGTTCTACATGTAGTGTAGGAATACTTGGGCCTTGATATATGAAAAATAATTTATCTAACCCTTGTTTGAAGATAAATGTCCCCCTGAAAATAACAATTATCATGTCATCGATGTAAGTGATAGTTCCCTTAATCTAATGACTACGTCACGATACATCTGTTACAACAAGGAAATTTAGAGCTTGTTATTGGATAATATTAACCCCTTGTCTTGAGTTGCAGTTACCCAGGGACCCTTAATTTGAAGGTGATAAACCCTTGAGCTGATTAATTTGTCATCTTAAAACAAGGACCCTTGTGCTATTAAAGTCAATGCAAGACATCTTCTTTGGAGAGATAAACTCCCTCAGTTTGAGAAAAAATTTCTCCTTCCGCTGAGGGTGTTGTGCACCTTAAACTCCATTGTGCAAACCCCATTGGGGACCTTACTTTAATGCATTCCCTTACCGAGGGGGCTAACCATGAGACACCAATCCCCTTAACACAAGTAAATTTTCCCAAAAAAATAAGAACTTAGTTTTTCCAGCGAATTTTGTAGTGAATTAATTTATGATGTTGCTGTTAAAACACCCATATTTTCCATATAAAGTATATTCGTTAGAACGAAGCTCAAAAAAATGTCGATCACCTGAATGTCCGGGTCTTGATAACCAAGTCCGCGTCGATAATGACTGCCAGAACGACCTAAGAATTGAGTAAAACATGTTGGATCCTTCCGCTCAAACAACTGCACGAGTCTCCAGCTGATTAGTAGCGGCAGCGGTTAACCAGCCTAATGTGAATTTGATAAAAAGGTCACAAAATATGACAAGTAACGTTTCTTCTCTCGAAGAAGCTTACACATCTAAGAGTATGCAGCACAGCTCAAAATTTTATATCAGTCAAGTTTAAGTGTGTGCAAAGTATTCTCGCTCGCTCGCAAGGTTTTTCAGGTGTGTTCGAAAGCTCTTGTTGCAAGCTTGAGTTTAACAGCAGTATTACACGAGGGCGCTACTGGAACACGTTGACTTAAACCGAAGTTACGTTGGGATGTTGATTTAAACGAAATACTGCAGTAGTGGATCGTGACAAAACGTAAAAAGGTGAAACTTTACCTGAACACAGACTTTCCTTTGCATTGCTTTGGGTAACATACAAGACGATGGATTACCGCGTTGTGTTATACGCAGGTTGTGTCCTGCTCCCTATCCCACGAGTCCTGCGATCAGGCGTTCTTTACCAGGCCCCGGTTGTCATGGTTGTTCGAAGCAGATTAAAATTGGTAACCCGATAAATTATTATGCCCGGGTAACTAATCGGGGGATGCAATGGCGTTCCTAAAGACAGATTTAATATTCCGTTAACTATCCTTCGGTTAAGCTCATATTTTAATAAGCCGGTAAAACCGGCCTGTGGTGTTAAAAAATGGTGTAGCACTTGGGGATGGAGGGAAGGGATAACGACGGCTCCTACAAAATTATACAAATTTTAAGTTAAACTTACTGTTGAATAAACAGAAGAAAAAGAAAGCCCAATTTTTATATTTCAACTATATTTGCTTTCAATAAAAGCCAATAAAATGCTTAAATTAAAATTAGATTTGATAAAAAGATTGTACGAGGTTCATTGAAAAATCAGTGAGCTCTTGAAAACGCTTACCGGTCAAATGTTCAGCCTTACTTCATTTGTACTTTATAAATTTAGAATAGACTATTTGGATGGGCTACTGAATATAGGAAGAAAGGAAATCCATATTCTAAGCAAAGAAGAGAAAGCGGAGATTGATTATCTTAATTCTGCCGAATGAGATAAACATCATTTGAAGAACATGCAAACAAGTTTGACAGTGAAGTAAAACTTTAACAATATTGTGTCTATAAAATACTGACCTTTATCCAGCCAAAAAAGCCTTTGATTCCAGTACTGACAATTTCTTTTTCATTACAGCAGCTAGCGAGCGACGATTTCTGAGTGAAAATGTTGACTGAAAAATCTTGCTTTTATCGTGTGATAAAGTTTGCGAATAGACGAACAGCCGGGTCCGTAGATTTGTCAAAGAAAAGCCCGGGAAAACCGGACCCGGGAGAACTCGTCTGTGAGAGAATAGTAACATCTATTTTGGGAAAGAGTTGTCTGTAGGCTGAAATCGCTGAATTGTTTTCCATTCCAGATGGGAGTTTCAAAAGCTTTGAATATTATACAGTAAAGTTATTAGCTCAACAAACAAACTGGACTTTATTAGAGTTCAGAACACACCCTACTTTTGTGAAGTATATATGAAATAATTCATATTTGTACTGCGGTTATAGATGAATGTGAAAAGTGATCATCGCAGTAAATTTTCCAATTTAAGCAATTGGAAAGAAGAAGCCTGAAAAGAAAAATCAGGGCTTCAACGGGATTCGAACCCATGACCTCCGCGATACCGGTGCGATGCTCTACCAACTGAGCTATGAAGCCACACATTGGGAGCAAGGTCAATCTATTGAGTTCATATTTTCCCGTGCAGTGAAATGATGTGAAGTATATATGAAATAATTCATATTTGTACTGCGGTTATAGATGAATGTGAAAAGTGATCATCGCAGTAAATTTTCCAAATTTTCCACATTTTCCACATTTTCCGCAGTACAAATATGAATTATTTCATATATACTTCACATCATTTCACTGCACGGGAAAATATGAACTCAATAGATTGACCTTGCTCCCAATGTGTGGCTTCATAGCTCAGTTGGTAGAGCATCGCACCGGTATCGCGGAGGTCATGGGTTCGAATCCCGTTGAAGCCCTGATTTTTCTTTTCAGGCTTCTTCTTTCCAATTGCTTAAATTGGAAAATTTACTGCGATGATCACTTTTCACATTCATCTATAACCGCAGTAAAAATATGAATTATTTCATATATACTTCACATCATTTCACTGCACGGGAAAATATGAAGTCAATAGATTGACCTTGCTCCCAATCAGTGTGGCTTCATAGCTCAGTTGGTAGAGCATCGCACCGGTATCGCGGAGGTCATGGGTTCGAATCCCGTTGAAGCCCTGATTTTTCTTTTCAGGCGTCTTCTTTCCAATTGCTTAAATTGGAAAATTTACTGCGATGATCACTTTTCACACACCCTACTTTTCTTGAAATTTTGATTTCAAAATCTGATTTCGGGCCCGTTAAGGTTACCGGCTCTTTCAAGAAACGGGCCCCAGGCCCAGCATTAAAGCAAAATCAGTAAACTGTAAGTCCGCCATTTTGATTTGTACTTGTTTGTCCCCTTTTTTATCCGATTAGCGGGTTAGGTGGAAAACGTTGAGTGAGGAGTGTAGAAAATCCAGAGAGTAGACTGAAATGCTGAGTGTAGAAAATGCGGAGTGTAGAAAGTGCAGAGTGTGGAAAATGCGGAGTGTAGAAAATGCAGGGTGTAGAAAATGCGGGGTGTAGAAAAGGCAGAGTCTGGAAAATGCGGGGTGTAGAAAATGCTGAGTGTGGAAAATGTGGGGTGTAGACATAGGCGTACGGGCACCCTCGGACTTGGGGAGTCGGCGACCTTATTGCCCGAAAAAAATTACAAAATGCCCGAAAGTGTCAGTTGTATATACGTACTCAAATCGCAGTAAAAACAAAAACGTTCCCAATTCTTACGTCTAATGAAACTGTTATCATTACGGAAACACAGCCGAATTCCGATTTTTTGGAACATCCAAGGGAGCTGATGAAAATTGCTTTTAAAAATCGGCCGGACAGTTCGTGAAATTATGGCGTTTGAGTGAGGAGAGGGAAACGACTTTTGGTTTGAGTTATCGGAAGGATCGAAAAAATGAGCGTTCGAGAAATCAGGATTCCACTGTAGTTATTTTGAAACATTGCATACTCCTAGCCTAGGACTTCATTCGACAGCCTGGTAAAATCAGAAACTTATAAAAGAAACAGTTAATTGTTCCTCGTGCGAGAAGTTCAGGAAAATTTTAAACCGGCACTTTGCGGAGCCATTCGAAAGGGCTCTTTTCAGAGCCACCACAAAAACATAAGTCTTGGCAGGAACCCATCTTGGTCGTCCTTTGCTTTCATCCTTTTGTCACTAATGGAAATAACATCATGGATTCCCACGGCACACATTTAATTGGCATATGGCTTTTCCAAAACAGAATACCTGCAATTGTGGATCCTTAGATCATTTGACCTTAACTCCGATTTGACAAGACAAACGCCAGTGAAAGTAACCTACAAGCCAGGCCTTGACTACCTTTTAGAATGCTTTCTCCCGAGTACTTTTGCCCGAATCATCAGTGTTTTGCCCGAAAAATCTCAAAATTTTCTGCGACTTGGGGGGGCTGCAGCCCCCCCCCCCGCCCCCTACCCTCCGGCTCGTACGCCTATGGGTGTAGAAAAAGCAGAGTGTGGAAAATGAGGAGCGTAGAAAATGCTGAGTGTAGAAAATGCGGGGTGTAGAAAGTGTAGAGTGTGGAGAGTGCAGAGTGTAGAAAATGCAGAGAGTAGAAAATGCGGGGTGTAGAGAATGCAGAGTGTGGAAAATGCGAAGTGTATTATTGCAAGCTACTAACTGAATTAATTGTACAATACATTTCCTTTCTTCCGTTCGTTAATCTGCTTACATACTTAATTTTCCTGCTTATTTTCGCTAAATTCTATTTTTAGTTTAAAGCTAGCTTTTGCTGTGTGTTTGTGTGTCGTTGTATTTGTTACCTTACTAAGTCTTATGTTCCTGACACCATTAAAAATTACAATATTCAATACGCTAAAGATGGCTGCCTTTTTACTAGCCTAGTGGTTATTTCGGGCAGCCATGCACTTTATCTTATTTTTTATTACTCTTGACTTTGTAAATGTAGATTTATTCAATTAAGGGTGCAAATAAAGTTGTTGTTGTTGTTTAGTATCGTATAAAGTGCAGAGTGTGGAAAATATGGAGGGTAGAAAATGTGGAGTTCGGAAAATGCGGAAGATTTGAAGGAGAACGGAAAGCTACAAGGCATAGTTTTTGAAAATGTCTGAAATTGAGAAAGAACGTCAATTACTAAGAATCGATTGCAAAAAAAGGTTCTTATTTCAGTGCAAACCAAATATAAAACTAAGAGAATCCACCAGAATTGCACAACGATAACTAGCACTCCATGCATCATTGCGTTTTCACTCATTTTCTTTCTAATGCAAAACATTTTCATTGTTTCTGCCATGCAACATTGCTGCCGTGCAAAACCTCCATAGAGAACGTTGGCAAAATGGTCAACAAAACTTACAAAAGAATTACAGTCTTTCCCGTAAAACCGTGGGCGCCTTGCATTCGACCAAATATTCCGGTTTCAAATTCCGGGTATTCCATGCGACGAATGGAACAGTATTTTCCGGTTCCTTGGACTAACCCGTCCCAGCTCGATGGTCATCAGGTTCCAAGTTTCGCGCGAAAATACGAAATCAAACGGAGGACTCTTCAACCTTTGTTTAGTTGCTTTCAGGTTGCTCGATCGACGATGCTGCAGTTGAAATAAACGATGTATTTGGTGAGGGTGACGATATAACTTTTTTGTCGTAAGAATTTAAAACGAGTCCGCGACAACATTTAGCTGAGGGTTCAAGAGTCGTTTTTGAATGACGAGCGAGCGAGCAGTTATGCTCACATTTCACGTAGCTCACAGGTATTTTCGCAGTACTCACTAAAGCTTGTTAAGGCATATCCACTGCAATGATGGTAAACTAAGATATTTCACTTGTTTGTCAGATAGAGCACGAATATTATGTTTAGAAGCTTGAACATCACCCATGTTGAATTCGATTTCCAGGCTCGATGAAACTAGGCCCGAGCAGGAATGGTGGAATGGAACGGAATTTTCCGGTTATTCCGATTTTCCGGAAAAGAGGGTGCACTCAAAACGTCTTAACGTAATCCTAAATTTTCGAAATCTTTTCCCGGAATTTCAGTTTCGGAGCGGAAATTTCGGAATTTTTGGTCTTATGGAAAGCGCCCTGTGAACACGAGAGAACATTTCTGGAATGTTCATTGTTTCGCGACCAATCAGAAGCAAGATGAAACTGCAAAAGATAACCGCCAAACCACAGCATGTTAGTCACGACTTGATTCGAAACAACCAGCTGGCTTTTTCTTCCACAACAAATCTTAAATTTAACCGTTTTCAAATACTGAAATTGTTCTTTTTTGTATTTAGGCTTAGTTATATGCAAAGAATATATAAGAATAATATGTTTTATAGTGACATATTACGTGAAAGCGATGTTGAATCGAGTAGATAGGATCAGACAAGGCTAGACAGCGCGTCTGAGAGAAAGAGAAAAACGAACCAATCAGAAGCAGGGCTGATCTGTACGGGTCCGCAAATGATCCAGGACCGGAAATGATCGCCATATTGGACCGCAAATGATCCCGATCCAAAAAAATAAGGAATGGCATGGATTTATGTCCGAGGACGGTGATAACACATAAAAACTAAAAAAAAAAACATGTTACAACAAATTAAAAAAATATATATTCCATAGTTGCTACTTTGTTCTTCGAAGGGTATAGATCGTTCTCACTGTCACGCAATAAAAAATAACAAATAAAAAAAAAAATCGAAAACCAGCCAGTTTTGGGCCCGTGCGTGTCCCCGAACTTCAGATATTTGTCGTAAATGTTTCCCAGAAATTTACAGGGCCCAGTATGAAAACGCCATGTTCGTGGACAACCGTGTACAGCAACATGGCGGCCGGAATATAGCGTAAACATCTGGACCTTATGTACCAGTCAAATCGAGGCTTTATTGAGAATTGAAAAGAAATGCAAGCCAAGCCGTGTTTTGATGATTGATTGAGTGGTACATTTCATAACATCGTAGTTAGCAACAAAATTTAGTCGAAAGTATTAAAAAAGGCAATTTGTGAGCCATTATAATTATAAGATGGCTTAAATGAAAATATCGGTATTCACGTACGCCAATTCCCTATCCACCCTATTCCACAATCCATGCCATTCCTTCGTTTTTGATCGGGATCATTTGCAGTCCAATATGGCGATCATTTCCGGTCCAATTTGGGGATCATTAACCCGTACAGATCGGTGTGCTTCACGTGCAATTCAAAAGGTCATGGTAGTTGGCTGTGATTGGTGATTTTCCATCCATATCTTTCTGTAGCTGAAAAGTCCTCATCCGAAAACTTATACCGTCGTAAATTTTGACAATTTACACTCGCTTGTAGGTCTATTTCGAATTCGGTAGTTTGGTTTTTGAAGGTTAGTCGTGTATGAAAAGCCAGTTCGTTGGAAGAAAAAGCCAGCTGGCTGTTTCGAATCGAGTCGTTACTATTGCATGCTGCGGTTTGGCGGTTATCTTTTGCGGGTTATCTCGCTTCTGATTGGTCGCGAAACAATAAATATTCCAGAAAATTTCTCCGGTGTTCACTGTTTTACGGGCAAGACTGTAAACGAGTGAAACATTACTGTCAATAACAACAAGCAGTCCATGTTCTTAAAAGCGATGGATCATTGCATTTTCATATTTTGTAGCTATATAAAAAGTACAGTACAAAGTAGGTAATGAAAAAACCAACGTGTAACATTATTGCGAATTAACGATATTTAAAATAATGCTTCCAAGCCATGCATCATTGCATTCTCATTCCGAAATCCTATAGTGTTTTTTTTTTTTTTTGTATTTTAATGATATTTATTGATTATCAGTTTTACGTACAATTCACTACACTCACTTACTACCTTACTACACTCACTTACACACACTTACATACAAGCACACACACACCCCTTCATCATCATCTTTTTTACATCTAGTTTTTTACAGACGCATACCAAATGACAAAAGTACTAAGATACTAAGATTAAAATTAAAGTAGATATTGTTAATTAATAATAATAACAATAATTAATATTATCATCATTATTACCATCATTATTATTGTTATTATCATCATCACGCACATTTCAATAACTTTTTTATCTTCGAAGCCGCACTTACTCCATTTCGAAGAGTGAACTTGCCACTTATTTTTCCATTTAGCAATCTTGCATTCTAATTGATAGACTGACTTGATTCTTAGTAATAGAACATTAAAGAGGGGTTTTAAATTATTGGTCCTGCACTAATATACGTACTGCTTTGCGATAAGAATAATATGATTAAATAACAAGAAACAATCTTTTCTTTGCCAGTCACCAAATAATATATCCACCGCAGAAAGGGTTTCAA
Organism: Platygyra sinensis; assembly: GCA_019787425.1. NCBI lineage: Eukaryota > Metazoa > Cnidaria > Anthozoa > Scleractinia > Merulinidae > Platygyra > Platygyra sinensis. The sequence continues at coordinate 1,478 of JAHPZR010049908.1, read as the reverse complement.
TGTTGATATCTCTACCGTTACACCAGACTAAAAGTTCTTTCCACAGCGTTGCAGTGAAGTGGCAAGTCACGAGAAGATGTTCGAGGGATTCCTCCATCACACCACAAAAGGAACAGGCTGCCGAATCTGTTTTACCTATTTTCTTTAGAAAAGTGTTTGTTACTAGATACCTATTCAGAATCTTATATTGGAATTCTCGTGTTTTTGTGTCCAAAGCGACTTTGAAGGGCAAACTATAAATTTCCTTCCAATCCAAACAGACATCATCAAAGGTTTCATTATACTTCAATTGAGCTGTCGGTTGAGCCACAAGCCCAGAAATTAATTTCCAATAGACCCTTTTAGAGTTTTAGTGTTTTTTTAGATATATATATATATCAGGATAAAGAACTGTAACGAAAAGGTAAATAAAAGAAATCAATGCTTCTAGCATTATTGGGAATTAAACGATATTCACAATCAGTCCAAAGGCTTTTAGCATTTCCCTCTTGCCTTCGTCAATGGATGGTAGGTGTTGAGGTCGATATCTACACGGCCGTGAAAAACAGTTTTTTTTCCTCGTGATATGTACAGAACTGCAATGATAATAAGGTTTGGTAAAGTCTGCACTGTGCACCAACGCTCCTGTGCTCTCGTCCCTGAGTATTGTTTTGCACTTCGCTAAGAGATGTTTTTATATAAAGCAATTTTCGTTTATTTAAGATAACGTGGGTGTTTTGTTACGTGATTTGACCGATCACGCGAGGTTCCCGCCATTACAGGCGAATCATGATTAGCCAATCAGATTAGTTTACGTTCGTGACTAAGGTTAAAGTAAGCACTGGTTGGGAATCGAGAACAGCTTTATCGGAAAAGTGTGTTTTACGCCTTTGAGCAAAACTGGAAGATTGTTAGTCGTAGGGGGGGGATGGGGGTAACACCGTACAGAATTATAAGTATATCAATATTATATTCTACAATTTTCTTCTTTCTTTTTAATTAAACTAGTTCAAAACATTGGTAGATCCTGAGGACTCTATCATTCCTGGTGTATCTTCAAAATCAGTAGTGCGCTAACGCGTGGTGCGAAACACCACTCAACGGTCGAAGTGCTTGACCAAGATACGTTGACGGAATTATTCGGAAAAATTGTCGCCGCAGTCATAGCACTTTTCATATCTTTCGGCAAGGCCACGAGGTAATAAGAATTCGAAGACAATCCAGAGTGACACGCTCCTGCTACTGCCGATGGTCCTGGTGGAATAGACAAGGACCGATGAGGGGGTGCCGCTTGGAAAAGAGCTTGTGGTGTGTACGCTTGAAATGTTGACGCGTATGGATGATCAAAGCGTCCTTCATGGAAAGGAAAGCCTGATGGATTGTACACAGCTGGGACAATGGGGACTAAGCTGTGCTTCAGGAGTGGTCACACTTGTAAATATGAAAATTAAATTGAATCTACCCATGGCTTGTTATTAACTGTAACAGAAGAAGGCATA
>JAHPZR010049906.1:0-7500 GCA_019787425.1 Platygyra sinensis | reverse complement strand
TCATCAAACCCGATGATTTTTTACATTAAATTTCTGAAATTCTACATTTTCTAGGATTTACATCACGCTAATGATCATGTATATAGGTTAAGTTCACGATAAATCACGTTGATCTTCTACTTACAGATAAGACAGCCCACGACAACGTTCAAAAAGCCCATCAGATAAGTTCTGCAATTGATTGTAGGATACGTCGCTACAAAAGAAACATAATACATAAAGACAGATGTATTATTTTACAAATTATATCAAGACCAAAGTCTGCAATTCAATATGTATGTCGGCGATGAGCGTTGACTATGAGGTCCTTGCCATTAACACGTTCACTTGATTCAAGAAATCGGTCATGGCCAGAGGTCGCGTTTCTTGGAGCTGACCCAAAGGAGCGTAACTTCTAAGGACAACAGCGGTCAGGCCGTAAGTACCGACAAAAAAGAAATTAACCCCCCCCCCCCCCTCCTCCTCTTCCCCCACCCTCTCTATCGAATAAGCGCGCCAAGTCTTCTCTTAAATTTGAAGAAAGCACTGAGGGCTGTAATTCAAAGATTTACGGTGGGTGAATAGCGATGTCATAAGTTAATCATTGCATTCTGCTGACAGACTTCCTTTTGCAGATCTTTGAATAAAATCATCGCTAACAATCGCAAAATATAGGAATCCCTGAATGAATGAATGAATGAATGATACCTTTATTTTAACACGGTTAAAAACATCAGTCTACATAGAAAATTAAGTAAAAATTCTCAAAAACTGTTTTACATATTTGCCGTGTGGGAGTACCGGTCAGAAAACGATCTATTCCTCAGGAAGATTGTTCCACATAATAGCGCCACTGTAACTGAAGTTACGCCCTAAGTAATCAGTTCTTGGTTTTGGGAGTAATAACTTTTTTCTTTGCGTTTCGAAAATCGCAGTTCGGTGTTCTTGGGACAAACAGATTACAGAGATAAGCTGGGGCGAGGTTATTAATGCACTTGTACATTAAATTAGCTCTTTGTTTAGCCCTTCTAGTCGATTAATTGTCCCAACCAAGCGAATTAAGAAGAAGTCTGGAACTCGTATGATACCTAGATTTGGTGATAACTCTGATACCACGATTTTGAAGTTTTTGAAGTTTCTCACTAAGGTGTTGGGTAAGGCCATCTTATACAGCACTGCAATAATCAAAGTGTGGCTCCATAAGACCTTTGTATATTTTAATTGCAGTGTGCATGGAAACAAATGGCCTGACTCGCTTAAGAGCACCTACATCAGAAGATACATTAGTTTGAACGGATATGAATAATGATTATGTTCTGGACTTTGCAAAAAAATGTTTTTGCGATTTCTCTGTAGATCCCAATTTTAACTAAGCTGACTATTGATAACAGTACAAAAAGAATATCACAAAAATTATTTTCTGCAGCAATAAGCTGCCGCACTTGTGAAAAAACGACTCGCAGAATTGAAAATAGCTAAAATTTGATTCCGCTCATTAACTACTCAGCGGCGATATTTGGTTGCTCGTGAAATCCGGCCGTACCACTAATCAAAAGACCTTTAATATATCTCAGTTAAGAGATTCTGGAATTCTTACGAAGTATCTTTTTGGCTGGTTTAAACTTGCCTGAGATTTCTGCTATTTCAAACCACTTGAGAGGAAAACAATGCGGATGTGGTAATGTCCCCAAGAAACACGAAGGCCTACATCGGCAACTGTCATGAATATTAATCTTTTTGGATAGCCTTTAAACTTTGAAAAGATGAAGATAAACGACCGATCCCGACCTTTTGGTCATACCCGGTTTTCTCTGACTAAAGACTCCCAGCCCATTGCGGAAAGAAATCATTGTACTGCAAAAATTTTGCAAACATTAAAGGAAGTTAATCAGTATGTTTCTTGGGAAATATCTAAATTTTGTGCCAAACAGACGCTACGAGCACATCTGTCAAGTTTTTTTTTCATTTTTTGCAAATCTCAAATTGAAAAAAATTCTATTAGTAAAACTACCGTTACGGAATTTTTTTAATTAAGATCAGGTCAATGTTCTCCTTAAACTTATTTTAGCCAAGCGCAATGATCAGAAAGCCCCGGAGATAAGTTAAACAATTGGTTATAGGATAAGTAGCCACAAAATGAATATAATATATAAAGACAAATGCATTAATTTACAACTCATTTCATGACCAAACTATCTTATTTAATATTTCCATATGTCCTGGATTAGGCTTAACTATGAGGTCGTTCCATTAACACCTTCAACTTGATATAGCATTGGATTTTTGCTACACATTCCCCCCCCCCCCCCCCCCCCATTGGTAGGCACGTATTAGAGATGAATGCATATCTAGGCTTGAATAATGAAGCTCAAAATTTTTTATGGAATTAATAATTTAATTAGTAATCGCCAGTTGTTTATTTATTTATATTTCACGCGCAAATGCCTACACAGTGAGTCAAATGACTTTAGGATGTTTGCCATAAAGCTTTTCGAAAATACTTAAGCTCTAAGCAATCCCCCAATGATGTTCATGCACGTTCGGGGGGTTTGTCTTCTGGCCTTGGCCTGATTCTCCCACAAAGATCCTGTTTATTTTTTTCGTTTTGTTAACTTAAGTTTCTATTGTTTATTTCAAGAACTTTTTAGCTACCTTCTGAAAGTCGCGTCAAAGTGTCTGGGTTAGTATTCTACCAAATATGTTTTATCTTCCAGTCGCCCCATGTGGCACACACATAGCTATCGATGTAATATTTCTGTGAGTGTGCATTTGTCAGTCAAGTACTCGAACTGATTCAGACAGAGATCGTGCAAGATCCGTACAACTTTAACGAATAAAACCCCAGAGACCAGACCCTAGGTATTCTCCTCATTTTGACGACTAAGAGATTTTAAATACTCAGTTGTACTGTGCTGTGGCTTATACATTGCAGCACTTGGATACTCGTGTTTTTTCTTGCTGTTCACATGCAAAGTACAATTAATAAGGGCCAGCATTCCAAATTGGCGTCACGTTCAGGTCTTCGAAAACATTTCTTCGTCTTTGCTATAGAGCCCTAAAAGCGAACAATTCAGGGTTTTTATAAACCTTGATATTGTGATTAAGCATAATAATCAAGGCAATGTCCAGATTTTTCAGCTCAGACGGGTGTTGTGTTGACAAAAACAGCATTTTAATTCTGCTTTTGAGAAGCAACGCTCGAGTCAAGTTTGACAGCGGTTTGATTTTCTTGGACCGATCACAATTCTTTGCCATGTTAGCAACCAATGAGATTGCTTTACTTTGTACGGATAATAATCACGTCAAATGGTTTTTTTTTCGTGTTCGCCAAAGTGGGTAAAGGCCGGCTTTCGGGATTTTAAATTGAAATAAGCTTTATCTGCAGTAGTTTGTTCCGTTATTATATAAAACAAAGAGATTCCATGTTGATGTGCGTCTGTTCAGTAAGAGATTACAGAACGGCGTCAAAATGTGGTAAGAACATCAGTGACACACTTAGCTATCGCCTTGTGTGCAACGTGTTTGTTCTTATCATTTAATTTGTAATCTGTTACTGAACAGACGAACGGCAACATGGAATCTATTTATCAATTATATTTGTAGCGTCAGGCGGTGAATATATTTTCGAGGTATGGTTATTAAGCTTTGCTTCAAGGCAATTAAACATGGCGAGAAGTTGTTAACTGTCGAGAATTCTCCCAACCCCTCAAGTGTTTATATCAGGCTATGCAAACACAGGAAAAAAGTTTTCTGTTGCTTTTCTAAAAAAAAATTAAAAATTAATTCGACAAATGAATGGAAGTTTTGTTTATTAACTTCTTGATCCAAAAAGATTCTCTCGATTCACGCTCTAGACAATCATCTTTGTTATACCTCCCAACTCAAATAAGTTTCCTGATTGAAGGAGAACGTGTCATGTGCCATTGGTCAAAACTCAATGACGCCCTAGGGCTAACAAAACTCAATGACGCCCTAGGAAAACAACACCTTGAACTTTGGACTCGCACGTGATCAAGTTGTGCACCTTGAAACCGCGGGAAATTTGTGTACCAGTCGGCCTGATGTTGAAAGTCATTGAAGTAGGACAACGTTTCTCATTAGAGACGGCATTCATTATTCAAGAAAAGGGATTTATAGTCGCAAAAACATATCGTGCAGATTAACAAAAGGGAAAATATGAACGTTTTGTGTCTCCAAGCTTTTGGTTTGGCGCCAAAAATGGGTTGCCCACGCTCGTCAACACGCTCGTCGATCGCCGTCGCCAGGTAGGAAAGTATTTGTGTAATTTGACAACAAAATATGCTGCTCCTGATCAAATCAAACTCAAAATGCTCGAGTTAAGCATTAGAAGACGCCAAAGCAACTTTAGTACTGTCTTTATTTTTTGTTAGCTGCAAAAAAAAGACTGTTCTCGTGATTTTTCGATAGGACAGGTTGGTTTTGGCAGCCGCTCAATTTTGCGAGTGCGGCCAGTGTATGCAGTGGCGTCAAGCGAATCATTTTTTTGGGGGAGCTTTTTCTTTATTTGAGTCGGGAGGTATGACAAAAAACTTAATAACTGGCCCCTCGGGAAACAGTGAGTTTGGTTTCCCCTCAACCTCACTGTTCCCCGAGGCTTCGCCTCGGGGAACAATGAGGGTCTCGGGGAAACAAAAACTCACTGTTTCCCGAGAGGCCAGTCATTAAGTGCTTATTCCTTCTAACCAATGAAAACGCGCAGGAACCAATGAAATTTCGTGTTACAAAAGTCATTATTATCATTAATGTTTAAGAATGTCAGGTTTTATAATTAAATTTTGGGCAGATTTGGCGGATCAACCTGGTAGTGTAGTGGTATAAGAGGGATGTCAGGAAACAGACGTTTCGGGTTCGATACTAGGTGGTTACTTGCAAATTTTCCTTTTTCTTTAATTTAGTAGAGAAAAATTCGTTCACAGTTAAAAGATATTTCTAAGAGTCGCGAAAATGGCATCGACCGTTTACGAAACGGAAATTTGCCGCGACGTGGTCGTCTAGCTCACATCGAGGCATGCAAAGCGATGTTGATCGTCTTTCTTTTGCTTTCTTTCCACGTTCAGAGAGAAAGAGATGATCAATTCCCAAATTTAAACTTGGAAAAGTTTTCTTCCTTTGAATTCCTTAATATTTTTACTTGAGAATTAGACTACCAGCTTGAAATGGTTTCAAATTGTGCCGGGAACACACAGAAAGCGTGACGTGACAACTGTATTTGCATTCCTTATCCAAACACACCTATCGACCAATGAGAATGCGCGTACTGTGTTAAATATTTCATAATTGATAACGGCAACAGCGAATGACCTCGATAAAACAATACAAAAAGGTTCCTGATAAATTTGTTTTTCGCATTGTTTCGGTTCTTTGTCTTACTGCTGAACTCCATGAGTAAACTGATTCATAATCGATGCACATGTAAGCTTATTAATAAAACTGCGGCCGCATCCGAGTGTCGGCAAAAAGACAATTGCGACTACGTTTTTACTGGGTTGCCAAAGGCGAACCCACTCATAAAATGCGAACAGGACTGTCTCCTACGTCGAAAAATGACTGAATTGCGCAATAGCTACCCAGAAGACATGGTGTGTGCTTTGTTTTCGTTGGGTCTTTCAAACGTCAGAAAAATATATTCTTGGTCGATCACAAGACTATTTGTGGAGACTTCAGGTTGATTTAACACCAAAATAATTGCATTCAGAGTGAACTTATTTCGACTGTTATAGACCTTCCGTGGGAGTTTAATTAATTCTTATTATTAGAGGCTATTTAGCTACACAGATGAATTCATCAAACGTGGAATCGGAGAGGAACAGTGCGTATTTCAAACCAATGGCTGCCAAAGCAGCAATACCTTTCCAAAGAGACTGAAAACAAACAACATGATGGAAACACTCATCTGAAATAAGTCTTAATTTTAAGTGTCTTCCCTGGTAATTTGCAGCTTTCTTTTTTGTTTCATTACAAGTAATTATTTATTTTATTGGTTGTATTTCGAACTTGTTTAAAATCTAGTATAATTTAGGGCACTGTTTGCAGTCATAATTGTGGACATTAGCAAAGGAATTGACACTAAGGCGAACTATGACGGCCAACGTGCCCGTGAAATTTTTATTCGAAGGGAGTAACAATATGAGTAGTGGCGATGACACTGCGAAGAAAGGCACACAGTTGTCTTGTTTTGAAGAAAGTTGCATTAACAAAGAATCAGAACAGCTATTGATAATATTGATATGATCAGTTTATATCTCCAAAATAGGTCAGCTGTTAGACGGCTAAAGATCAAACTTTAGCCGCTGGGGGTAGCCCTGAGATGAACCAGCATCCCATTCAGTCTGAAGAGGGGGGAAGGGTAGAAATACTTCTGGCTGCTCCTTGCTACAGAAATAAATGAGATATAACTACAGTCCTAAAACACTTATTGACTTGTATGCAGACTCCTTTATGTGAAATCGCCATATGCATTAAAATTCCACATTTACAATACAGGCAGCCATTTTGCCTAAACAACAAGTACATCACAGAGAAGGGTAACTGCTTGAGTTTAACACATCAACATTGACAAAACCCTCAGCATTTCCTTGATTCTTTCCTATTTTTTATATCTTCTGTTCTGCAGGAATTTTAGTGCGTGTAACATTATTTAACTGAACCTAAGATATATCATTGAAATACTTTTTTAAAAGTTTCCATGTACCATACAAAATTCACCATTTTCTTTTTTCCAATTCTGAAATATTTACTATCATAAATGCAACCCAGTTACGCTTCCTAAAGCGTCTTGTTATGTTCAATCTGTTTATTTTTGTCCTTGAAATTTATCTCTGAAACTTATACTAAAACTATTATTCGCCGTAGGCTTAGTGAAACTAGGTGTATATTTACATTGGCTTTGTCTTCCAAATATTCACCAATGCTCAATTCTCCTTCGCCCAGGCATCTGACCGTTGCGTAAAGGGTCGATAACATATTCGCGACGCATTTTGTTTAAAATCAGCAAGGAATTTTTCTCTACTAAATAAAAAATATATATATTGAGGGCATCAAAAACTTAGCTTTTCTGTTTGAGTTTTTGCCATTCCCAAAAAGCTTCTCCGTTGATTCGAAGATAAAATAGGGGGTCGAAACCACCTATCAATAGCTGAATCATATTGAAGAAAGCAGGATTGACTGATGATTCTATGAAGAGAGCTCCCGGTCAACACGCTGTTTTTCTTGAATGGAACGCATAGCTTTAATTGAAATTTCGTAGTTGAGCGGAATACTTTGCCGGATACAACGACGTGTTGAAATAAATATTTTTGGAGTAAACGTTGCCAATGGTTACCTTTTCGGAATCACTGGAGCTTGTAATGTGCTGTTAGCGTATTATTTTGTCAATTTTCTGCCTGCTATTGTTGTGGGAGGCGGAGTTTTGCATATTTTAATATTATATTATGGTGGCCCACAACTGTCACCGCAAAAGAATTAACCTCACGGCAAAAGAATTAACCTCACCGCAAAAGA
>JAHPZR010049905.1:0-17502 GCA_019787425.1 Platygyra sinensis | reverse complement strand
AATTAAGAGGTATGTAAGATCTCATATCGTGCATAGTGTACCACAGTTGTCAGCGTTAAAAAGATTTTATGGTGTGATTACCGTAATTATCTTAAAACCAGAATGTGTAGAAGTAAACCAGTTGGAATCACTCCTGCAAAAGGTTCAAAGCTGTAAGCTAATTTTCCTATTCCTCCAGCGCCAAGGTCTGTGATTCTAGAACCTTTAAAGGAAGCAAATTTTAATGAGGATGAACTAAAAGAAATGAAAAAAACACTATGATCAAATTAAAAATGTTCTTGATGAGATAAAATATGGTCAAGATATAGCATTTGACACATTTCTTAAAAAATTAAAACTTACAGAAGATCAGTATTTAAAGGCCATTAGATACTCCTTGAAGCACCCAACTTTGTTCCTTAAAAGATCTCCCTTTGAAATCAGAATAAACAATTACAATCCCCACCTTTTAAAAGCCTGGAGAGCTAACATGGATTTACAATTTGTTTTAGATCCCTATGCCTGTGCTGTTTATATACTCTCTTACATAACAAAGGGCCAAAGAGGAATGAGCAAACTTCTAGAGACAGCATCACAGGAAGCAAACTCTGGGAATAGAGATATTGTTAACAAAGTCAGGCATATTGGCAATAAATTTCTTAATGCAGTTGAAATAAGTGCTCAAGAAGCAGTTTTACTTAGTATTACAGATGCCTATGAGGAGAGCATCAAGAGAATTTCAATTTATTAACACATCAGATCCAGAAGAAAGTACATTTTTGTTGAAAACAATTGAAAAAATCAAAGAATTACCAGACAAGTCAACTGATATAGAGTCAGATAATGTACTTAAAAGATATCAAAGAAGACCCCGTAAATTAGAACTGCTGTGTCTGGCTAATTTTGTTGCATGGTTCAACTGTGTAAATGACAATACTCGATTGCATGTACAAACAAAGTCTGATGGTGACTTTTTGCCAGAAACTGACTTTGCGATAATGTTGATGATGACCCATCTGATAAAAATGATGAAATTGATGATACCACAGAATACCAATTAAAAGGAGGAATGAAGCTTGTCAAAAGAAAAAAAGCAAAGATAATAAGATCTGTAAGGTTCAACAAAGAAAATGATCCTGAGAATTACTACAGAGAACAACTTATGCTTTATACCCCATGGAGAAATGAGGAAAAAGATCTCATAAAAGACTGTAAGACATACCAAGAAAGATACAAACAAGTAGAAGAAATTGCCAAAAGCAACAAACAGCAGTATGAATACCACTCTGACATTCTTGACAAAGCCATCGAAGACCTAAATGACAATGATAACTATTCTGTACCAGTGGCTCCCAATACACAACACATGAATGAACAAGATATTGCAGCTAAAACAAAACCTACTGAGTTATTTGAATGTTTTGATCCAGGTAGCAACAAACAACACAGTCAGTATGATCTATTTCAAGACATGAATATTTTACCAAGGAACAATGATGATGCAGAACTTATACAAAATCGCCTACAAGATAGTGATTACCGACAGCTTGTTTGCTCACTAAACAAAAAACAGAAAGAATTCTTTTACCATGTTTTACACTCTGTTAAAACTAATGATGACCCACTCAGATTATTCTTAAGTGGAGGTGCCAGAGTTGGTAAAAGTACTGTTACTAGTGCCCTCTATGAAGCACTCACAAGGTACTTAAATAGCATCCCAGGTGAAAATCCAGATGAAGCAAAAGTACTGAAAGTTGCTCCTATGGGCAAAGCAGCATTTAACATTAATGGAAACACACTTCACTCAGCTTTTAAAATACCTGCCAACAGGGGATTTCAATACTGCACACTTGATACAGATAGACTTAACACAATACGAGCACAGTTAAGAAAACTAAAAGTTATCTTTATTGATGAGATTTCAATGGTTGGCAATGGAATGTTCAACTTCCTTAACTTGCGACTACAGCAAATAATGGGAAACAAATCACCATTTGGAAATCTAAGCTTGATAACAGTTGGAGACTTATTCCAATCTTAATGTACTTGGTTTGTTTTATGTTACTTTATTTCTATTTATTGTATAGTAGTGTTTTCTTTGTTATTTAGTCCATCTACAGACAATCCTTGTATTTGTAAAATGTCTTCAGATCTCCCCGCCTCGATTAGTTTATGAGCTATTTGCGGGGGGAAACTAATGTAATTTCTTGTATTTCTAATTTTAATAAAATTTTGTTGTTGTTGTTGTTGTATTAACGCCAGTATTTGATAAATGGATCTTTGAAAATAGTAATGATTCTTATAGTGCTTTAGCAACCAACATTTGGAAAGAGTATTTTACCTTGTTTGAACTCACTGAAATTATGAGGCAAAAAGATGACAAAGACTTTGCAGAACTATTAAACAGACTTAGAGAAGGAAAACATAACCAAAATGATATTAAGGTGCTTAAAGAACGAATCTTAAAATTAAACCTGGTGAAAAAAATTATCCCATCAATAAAACACATCTATACTCAACAAATGCACAAGTAAATGATCACAACAATACAATATATCAAGCTGCACATACTCAGAAAGCTCAAATTAAATGTATTGATATTGTTGTTGGAGATATGTCTGATGACCTAAAAAACAAAGTAAAAGAAAAAATTCCAGATGATCCCACAAAAACCATGGGCTTATATAGTGTTGTTTCAATTGCTGTGGGAGCAAAATATGACTTGACAACAAATGTCAACATAACTGATGGTATGACAAATGGTGCTGAGTGTCTTATAGAGAAAATAGACTACAGAGTTAGAGACTCCACTAGACCAAGTATCATCTGGGTATCTTTCCCACAAGCTAGCATAGGTCAAAACCATCGCAATGAATTTGCACATTTATTTACCAAAAATATGGATAGAACCTGGACACCAATTCTGGAGATAACCAGACAATTCAAGATTTCAAAGCGAAATCAATGCCAGATACTTCGAAGACAATATCCTTTACGGCCAGCTGCAGCTAAGACCATCCATCGTTGCCATGGTGATACACTTAATGAAGCAATACTTGATTTACCATCATCAACCAGAGAACACATGCATTATGTTGCTTTAAGTAGAGTAAAAAATAGTTCAACACTACATATAATCAATCTAAATGAACAAAAAATTTGTGTTAGTCAAAAAGTTCAAGAAGAAATGTCCAGGCTTAGAGAAAAATGTTTACTCCCTACTATACCATGTTTATACCATGCTAACCAGTCTTCTAGGATAAAGGTACTATTTCATAATGTTCGATCGCTTCATCTTCATTTTGATGATGTTGCATGTGACTACAATGTTCAAGCAGCTGAGATTAATATCTTTGTTGAAACACATATACGCTCTTCTGATTGCAATACAACCTATGAAATGGCTAATTTCAACCTTTTCAGAAATGACTATAACCCAAATAGCAATGCCAGAAGTAGTTATGGGATGGCTATGTATATTAAATCTAATATAGATTGTGCAACTACACCATTCAGATCTAACTTTAATAATATAGAACTGACTGTATGTGTACTTAATGATCCAGTTCCAAACTTACATATAGTAGGCATCTATAGGTCAAAAAGCAAAGCCAATCAACAAAAATTAATTGAAACTATAAATCATTTCCTTGATACAATTATTCCTTATGCAGATACACCTACTGTGATACTAGGTGACTTCAATGTTAATTTGCTGGAAGTTTCATCCGAACAAAAAGCATTGACAAAATGCTTGTTACAACAAAGACGATACAAACAACTGATAACCCAGTTTACTACAGATTATCATACACAAATTGACCATATCTATACCAATATACCAAATCATGTACTAACTGCCGGTGTTCTAGAGTCTTATTATAGTGATCACAAGCCAATATTTGTTTGCTTAGCATAAAATCGGTATTTGTTATACTTGTCTATGAAGATGAAAGTTATCTGTATTTAAACAATGTACAACCAACATCACTTCTATTTGAGTCTTATTTACCGTCACTGTATTGTTTACTCAGTAAATAGTCAACTAGTTTAAAAACTAAGTTTCCGTCTGGACCACTGGCACCAGTACCTTAAAGGTACACTGGACCCATCACCAGACCGGCGCCATCACCTGTGTTCAGGTAAGAGTGGGAAAAGATTTTAACATTTTAACCGTTATAATTCATTTCATACATCACTTCTTCATTCACATCAATAAATCAACACCCCTATCTTTACAGGGACACCAGTGTACACCAGTGTACACCATTTCAAGTTGACAGACCAAACCATTACCATCACATTGTAGCAAAGAATGACAATAAAATCAATGAGGATCAAATAAAAAAAAGTCACCAAACAAAGATATCAAATCCCATCAATGAAATGAACTATGGACTAATCTGATGTCAGTTTTAGTGGACCAACAATGAAAAGTGGCATTGCTTGATACCTGCTTGATGCTGCCAACAACGCATCCATTGCATTTGGCAAATGACCATTTCGACTTCCCAAGATATTCTTCAGTTCTGGGAGACATCACTGCAAATGGTGCTACTGATATCTTCACCTGAGAACAAACTCAAAAAGTGATGCGAGACCGATTCTCAACAACAAATTCTTCAGTTCTGGGGCGCATCACCACAAATGGTGCTACAGAGACTAGCTGAAAACTCTGCAAGATTAATTAAGTTAAAGGAACAATCATAGCCCTTAAAATGGAAAATATAGTGTTGAATATTGACATTGTTTATAATAAGTGGACTTGAGTATTTGAAACAACTAGACAAAATTTTCCCATTGTTAAGCAGTTGATGTCAAGGTGACAAACTTGATGAGGTTGTTATCAAATAACACTCAAATATAATTTTTATTTCAAAATATAGCAAATCAAACGTACATGAACATTATCAATATACTAAAGTTCATTGAAACCGCAAGAAAATAACCTACTGTCAAACAACACAAGGCTTATCGCGAACATTACAAACCTATTAAGTAGGTAAGCTTAAATATAACTCCGAATTCAAAATGTGAAAAAAACAACTTATTAAAATGTACTTCAAACTTAACATGAATGTTGTCAAGTAGACCGAGTAGATCAATGGTTCATTGTAAATAAAACGCACGTAGTTCCACTTGCCAAGTGGTTTATTCGTCACGGTAAGTTCAGACACAGTTCCACTTGAAGAATCGTACTTAACATGAACATTGTCAAACAGGAGTAGCTTCGCTGCCACTTCACTCTCAGTTTAATTCACATATATCATCTCCAATGACTTTCTGTAACACATCTTCAAACAATTTCAACGTTATTCGACTTCCCTTATCAGTATCGACGAGGACTCTTGCACAAAATCCGATTGAACACCGCACTGTTTTCATTGTATGTCCACATCTATCACAATGCACTACTGAGCTAGAACTTACTTGAATGATTTTTTTCCTTACAATTTAAACACTTTAGGAATCTCTCTACTTTCTCAATAGAAAAAAATTTCGACATTGCTAGTGACTGACTCAACCACAATACTTTCCGGCTCACCTCCGGCGAAACTAGGACTAATGTTGACAGTCGCCGTTTCATCTGGTAAGCTTAGAATTTTCCGAAAGGTTTCCATATTTTGTCAGTCAAAGTAATGAATGTACCTTTGAATTTGTATGAAAACAAAATTCTGTGAGCTGCATTTTAGGGGACGTAGCACGCTTCACAAAATCAGTGAATTTAACGTTTCTAATCACGGTCCACAACTGCAGTTCAGCCAAAATTCAATTTTGGCTCGCAGCAAAGCAAAAATAAGAAACTGGAAAATAGTAAATTGCTTTTTCTATGTGCCAAACCCTTTTCACTGACAAAAAAATATGGGAAAATTATTTTTGGTCCCGAAGTCGAGTGGACCGCTTTTAGAGAGAGGGCCACTTAATTAACTATTTTAATTTTCTTTTATATGGTGTAAATAAACATTGTTTTGATCATCAGATTTTACTTTTTTTATAGTGGCTTATGGCACCGAGCTTGATGTCTTTACTCTGGACCTGAAAGAAAATGACATCACCGTTCTGGGAGAAGAGTACGGAGATGTTGTTTGGAATAGATGGGTGTACCCACATCTTTCAAATCAATTGAAGCACCAGGTACCTTGTGCTCCTACCTCACGAGCCTGAAAAAGTTTTTCACTTTTGTCACTTCAGACTGGTACATGAGGAAGGAAATGCCGCCCCTTTATGGGAACTATTTTGATATCTTTAAGGGGACGACAAATGCCCTGAAAGGCTGGTGTGCAACATTTGATAGTGAGACACAGGACATCCAACACCGCGTCCACCTCAAAGAGTGCCACACACTATTGACTGAACACGACATCACTGAGCTAAAAAAATCAAAGCCCTACATCAACAGCATGAAAGCCATTGCTCAAGCGAAAGCAGGAAGAAAGCACTCTAACCAAGAGTTCACTGACGCATGTGATCTTCTGGTACTAAAATTAGCTTTACTTGTGGGCTCCCGACCTGCCCCACCACAGAATGCCCTCTTGGAGGATTACTTCAACACAGGGGAAAAGGATGGCAACAGGGTGATGTCGATACCAAAGTATAAGAGGTCCAGACCAAGCCCAGCACCACTTGGCATGGACAAAGTGGTCCAAGAGCTATTGCAAGTCTATGTTTACAAGATCTGGCCTACTTGTGTAGCAAAAGAAGTCCAACATCTTTTTGTAAAAATTGACGGACAACCTTTCAACTGAAACACCATTGGCGATCAGGCGATCAGGGAAACCTTTTTGACAGCAATTGAGAGAGGGAAGAAGCAAGTACTGAGGGATGTGCAAAACAAGATGTCAACTACACTCATCTTAAGAAAAATGACACAATCACTGTCCAAGGTTAAACAGGTCACAAATTTCCTGAACTACCTCGTCATCAGCAGGCCCTCTAATGTTGCTGATTCAAGTGATTTGGCAACTGAACCTGTAAAGGTAGATTTGTGGCTCGACGACAAATCACTTAAATCTAGTCCATGCCAGTATTGGGACACTGAGGATACAAGAACTCTGGAGACAGAATTCAGTGAATTCAAAAAGTGTCCAACAAAACAGGAAATGAGAGAAATGTTCACTAACAACAAACGCCTGGCTGCCATCTGCACAAAAAAGGTGGGTAAAAAAAAGAAAGAAGAAAAAAATGGGTTCATCCCAGTGGTCGGAGTGGGTAAAAAAAAGCAAGAAAACTTCTGAGATGCTGGTCAGGGATAAAACATGAGCCACGGTAACCAACCCCTGAGGATTTCCCCACCGGTATTCTGAGTCTGCTTCTTGCTGAAAAAAAATGTCAATCTTTTAATCTTTTAATCTTTTTTATCTGCCTTGGAGTGATGTTCACTCCTAAGCGATTAAAGATATTCAAAAAGTGTACCATCTCCTTAGCAGTTTCCCCTTTTCCCCAATTTATTGTGGAATGTTACTAATCTAGATATTGCACTGGTAACTATAGGTTTTCTTGTCATTGAGTGCCTTGGCTATGTTGGCCACCTCAGCTTCAATAGTGCTTAATTTGTTTTCTTTAGCCATCATTTTGGAACTGACCATTTTGGGGATTGGTACTTTCGCCAAACAGTGTGGGAATTATAATAAGGGACATGCTTCTCCTTCTCCCTGATTTCTGAAGAATAGAATGATCTTATTCAAGCAAGAAAGGACAACTTTCAACCCTTCCCCTTCCTCCCTTTTTAGCACTTTTTGATCTCCCTGATTGAAATGGGGTATGTCACAGGTTCTAACCTTGATGTCATTGGACACTTCCCACAAAATGTATATTTGTACTGGTTTAATGCAGACCTTTGCTTGACCCAGAGTACATTAAAGTAGCTCACTAAAAAAAACTACCAGACATTAAGACTTCCATCATGTTCTTTGACAAAGATGAAACAACAACCACGTGATATTATCTTGTCATCAGTAATTCACAAGTTCTCATGCCCTGCAAGCACTTGCAAGTGCTGGGAATGGTGCAGTAATTTTCTTCTGATCATATTATGGGTCGGGTTTCCACATTTGTAGAAAACAATCTATTTTTCTCAAAGTCCAGCTCCATTAAGTGCAATCCTTTTGGATGCAGAAGGGGCCGATCTGTCGTCCTTCTTCTGAAGGAAACAAAAGACCTATTCCAACCATTTCCTCAAATAAAGTATGGAGCTTAAGCTAAGGGGGGCTGGTTTTGTTTTGCTTGCCCTGCTGGCTTTTGTTCCTTTTCTGATTTTTTTCTTGTAGATCCACCACTCTGCCCCCCTTGCTTACCATGACTATTTCACGACCACATTCTTTGAACTGGACCAGCTGGAGGGCGATAAGCAAAAGTTTTTCAATGCTCCTCAAGAGCAGACGGTTCACAATCTTCTAATGTAGCTGCATTTGATATTCTATTGGCCTCTGATGTACTACAGGTGAATTTGTCTATCAGGTGAATTCACCCATCAGATGAGTCAAGGCAAGAATTTTAGGTGAAAGATGAATTTGCTGTGTGATATATTCAGTTTGCTGAATTCAAGGAAGGGTCAATTTGTTGAAGAAGTGAAATCGCAGTACAACAAATTTCATCAAGTGACAAATTCACTTGTCTAAATTTTGACATTAATAAAATGCCATAGATATCCTCCCTTCCTGTACACAAACTGACTTTGGCATTAAAAACATAGAAGTAGCACAATACATCTTTCAAGCAAGGGGTCTCAAACAGGGCAGCAAAATTTCAAGTACTTCTGTTCACAATTCACTGGGGGAAGTGAATGGCCTTGTCAGTTGCCATTTTCCAAACATTTATTTGTCACTTACCCTTGACACAACAAATGAAGTACATCTCTATGCTTTGCACTTTGTTAATGTTCTCCTAAAATGAATTAAGCACTTAACGAACTTTATAATTCATACAAGTGAATGTATGAAGGTTCATATATTTGAACTGCGGAGAGTGATATGAAGATATGATTGATTATTGCAGTTATGCACACAACTTAAGCAATTGGGTGAATAGTCACAACTATTCATGGAACTGCCACTCCTTGAACACAGAGGGTAATCTAACTCCAAGACAGAAGAAAAAACTATGAATTGAATGGCTGATCCCAGCAGTTCAGGTTGTGTGGCTGCAGCAAGTGTCCATAATGCAGCTCAAGTGAGTTGAGATGATTAGTTTTGATGAGAGTGGTCCAGTGCTTAGATTACAGGCTGAATAGTGTTCAGTACAAGCTTAACCCCTCTCAGAGGAACAACTTAAGCTGCTACAGAAAGTGGTTAATGCTGCAAGACAGGCTGGGGACAGGAATAGTTCAGTTTGATTTTTAATTTTAAAAAAAAAAAAAAAAAAAAAAAAACTGTTCTTGATGCGTCAAGTATGTATAAGTGTGAACATGTGAAATTAAAAGTTTTGTCCAAAAAGTGCTTATGTTACAAAAGGAAACGAGACGTTTTGGGAATAACCCCTTCGTCAGTCGATAAAAAACAAACGTTAGAGTTCACGAGCAAAAACTGTTAACGTACGCGCGTGCTATGGCATTGATGCACCTGACAAATACTGCGCGCGCACATTGTCTCTATTCTGAAGATGTACTAGAGAAACTTGAAATCAATGTTCAAGCCCCCGGGGGCTAGTGTGCCCAGCTTGAAAATGAGTTGCCTTTCCTCGCGTTGTCGTGTTGGCACTCCTCATGACACACAGCAAGACACTCGCATGTCATGGACTTGGTTGTGGTCAGGGAGATTGAAATGTTCGGCCACAAGGAACCCACCTCCTCAGTAATTCTAAGTGCTACACAGCATCTATTCAATTATCCTTATAAGTATGAATATGTATGTCTGGTATTTGATGACCACATATTTGAGGCCCTTATTGGTAATAGCCACCTATAGTTAATTCTGGGAGTACTCCTGAACATTTGTAATGGCTGGGTGCCGCAAAGCATCTTATTCCTTGGATGAAGCAAATCCAAATTGATACCCAATTGAAGGCACAAGCCCAAAAAATGATAATCTGTTTAAGGGGTAAACAAAAACTATAAGAATGCCATGACTGGATCAGCTACATTTTGTTTCTGTAACAATGGAAGTTCAACATGTGCAGTGGTTGCTTTTTGTGTAGCTGGGCATGCACTCAATGAAGTTTTAGTTGATACTATTTTGGTACCTTATCATATGAACAATGCCAACAGGGGTCATAAGGAGCAAAAAAGATGCCCTTTTTTAACTTCGAAAACCATTTCTATCCCTTGGGTACATGCCTATATAACAAATACATGGAAGTACCCCATAGACAGTAAATAGGATTACTTTAAAAGGAGAATGCTTAATTCATTATGACTTTACAGAGGAGTCAGTCAGTGGGGATGGGGGGAGGTTGAGACTTCTACTGACAGCATGTTCACAATAGCTGCGGTAGAGAAATCCCGCCAGAACTATAAAGGCCTTTCACCAACAAAATGTTGAATGTACATATATCCATGTTATGTTGCATAAATGAATCCTATGCACAAAAAATCGATAAACAACAAGTTTGTTATAAATTCAACGTGTCCAATAAAACTAAGACATGTCTGATACAATTATAAGATGTTTGGTAAAAGTAAAGGATGTTAAATTTTGCTAAAAGATGTCTGATACAACTAAAAGATGTTCAATAAAAGATGAGGAAGCAGAAATAATTTTGCGAAAGGGAAAGTAATGTCCTTTCCCCAGCATAGGAAGCTTTTCATTTTGGAGAACAAGATGATGGAACAGCAAAGGAGTTCCAGCAGCTCCAAATCCAACATTAAACAGTTCATAAGAACTGTTATGAGTGCAGTTACAAATTTGCAAGGGCAGTCACCTAGCAGTAATGAACCAGGAAGCTCACCACAACAATAATCTAGTGTTGAGATGATGATGATGATACTTTATATCAATTGAAGATCTAGCTCCTAAGGGACTAGGTACTAATTGGGGAAATAGTATATAAAAATAAAAATTCAATATATATAATAAGGATTACCTTAAAAATAAACTAGTTAGAACTACAGTAATTTAAGCATAAAACATATCAGAATAAATGTGTCAACTGTCACAATGCATACACATAGTGTTCATTAATTACAGTATTTTCTTGTTATTTGCTCTTGGTTGGGCAAATTGCTTTTTCCCCTTTTATTGATAGACTTAACAACCATAATGTTTGGAGTTGACTGTACTTTCTTTAAAACATTTTGTAAATGAGATGGACATATGTTTACAAAGCATTAGCTATAATGCTGCAGTCCTCTCCTAACAAGGTATGTGTGAAGTGTGTATTTAACAACATCATTTTTTGACACAGGCTTGTGACTGTGATTTTGTAATTTGTAATTTGTAAGTGCACGAATTGGACACTCCCCTTGGGGCTTTTCAGGACCAATTTTACAATGTTTCTTCAGGCTATTTGGTGAGATCGGACGTCAGCTTATATAAGGCGCCTCAGGCTGCCGCTATCAGTCCATTATTGATCTCAACCGCCCGACCCATACATGTAGAGATAGACCACGACACCGGGAACTACGTCCCCTACTCTTTTCGACAAGTGCGTGGGTTCTTTAACGTCCCCTGCTAACCATGAAACACTGAAGATGCAGGAGACGGGGCCTACGGTTTATAGTCGTTATCTGAGAAGACTTGAATGTCTAACCATTTGAAGATATAATTACAAAGGCAGCACATTCTCCTCAGTTATTTTAAGACCCTGAGTGTTGGTCCGATCTAGGGCTCGAACCCTCGACCTCCCGCACAGCAGACTGATGCCCTACCAACTGAGCTAACCAGGCGTCCTGATTTAGGACCAAACAAAGTTTGTCTAGAGCATTTTCTACAAACCAAGGCGAATATTGGCGGGTATGGAATATATGCATGAAGTCAATAATGTATAGCCCTTTTATAAGGGGAAAGTACAAAACATGGACCCCTGGTCCATGGACCAACTCTGTGGACCAGGTCAATCAAAATATGGACCAGGTCCATGGACCCCCTATTTTTACTACACCTAATATTCTTGTCCTGTTTCACTCTTTCTTGGAGTTAAGAAAAAATATGCCTCAATATTTTAATTCATTAAACATGGTGGATAAAACATTTTGCCTGTTTTCTCAACCATTTCAGATTCAGGGGACTACAAGATGATCTAACCTGTATTCTAGATGAGGATTCAACATCATTGTGTCTTTGTGCACTACACTGTGAGATGCGTAACACAGAACAAATGTTGAAGAGTGTGGGTCTTATTGCACACCAGATTGGCTCCCTTCAGGAGTGCAATGAGAAACTCTCAAACTTTGGGCTGTCAAACTTCAAGAGGGACAGACTTTCTGTAAAACTGAGACAAGGACAGCAGACAGCTGCCGATAGAAATAATATCTCTGTTGCCTCCTTTTTTGGTGAGCTGCAAATGTAATATAAGGTATTTAAATGAGAGTGAGATTCATGAACCTAAATATAATTATCACAAACCTGATTTTATCTGATGTGTATTAATTCACAGTTTTTGTTCAGTAGTTCTAGCTTTCAGTGTCTACCATCCATTCTGAACTAGTATAAGCTTTAACTTATGATATGAGGTCACTGCAGGCAAAAAAGAAAACTTAAAGTGGTTTTGAACTTCTACATGTAGGTAACACTGAAAGACAAATTCTGTCAGCCATTGAAGAAATTGTCAAGGAGTCATTGCCTGTCCCAAAGATGACAGCTCACTATAAAGACCCTGAGGCAGCAAAACACTGTGTTCTCAACAAGATCACTTTCTGCGAAGCACGTCAGAAGGTAAATAAGGGGCTTATTTAAGAGTATAAGAAATGATTTGTTTAGCAACTTGCATTCACCTTTAAACCTAAACTGAATGTTTCTGTGGTAGCCGTAAAAGGAGAAGTACTGATGAGTGATGTCGACTTTGTAAATACATAAGAATGTTAATATTCAAAGCAATTAATTCTTACAATTAATTTTGTATTGTTATGATCGTTATACATAATAATGTAATTTATTATTTCACACATGTGGCAGGGATCAAGCCAGCTAACTGAGACCAACAAAATGCATTGCTGTAAATAAGAAAAAAATGATTTCTGTAGTCTTGCTCAGTTCATAGGTGATAGTTCTGGTATAACTGAGTTAAGCAAGATCAGGAGTAGCCATAGGGATGCTTAATGTTTTTCAATTTTTGCAATAGTATTTCAGGGAAATGCTGGAAAGTGGAGTTTTTGTACGTGACCATGGTACAAGGCTGGTAGAGATCCAGATGAAAGACTCGGGTATGATGCTCAAAATTTAATACCATAAACACCGGCGGATAAGCAACTAAAATTTTGGGGAAAAATGTTTTCGAAAAAGAAATCAAAATACTTCACAAAAGGAGCTTGAGAAAGGTCAAGATAAAACATATGTCAAAGTCGGTAGTCCATACTATTGCAGAACTAAAGTTAGTTTGAATTACATGTTTGTACCTCTCTTGATTAATTGAATGTAAACCAAAGTCAACTTATGATCTAAGTACAAACATGTCATTGAAATGGAAACCCTTACCTATAATTTTGTTTTTGCAATAGTATGAACAGCTTAGTGGCAGAATGAAGATTCCCTACTGAGTGACCTTTCACTGCTCTAGAATGAGCTAGAATGGTGACCTCAGATGTTTTCACAGTTAAGCTGCATCCTTGAGTAATAAAGTGCAGCTTATCTGCTGGTGTTTACAGTAAACTGTATTTGTTGTATCTTTTAACGTAATGCTGAGGTTTAAAAAAGCTTTAGACAGCAATATTAAGTAATAGTTTCATTAATGGGTATTATGTCAAATGACATATTTGATCTATTGTCACTTATTTCTCGTAAACTTCTATATTTGCTTTTATTTTTCTAGCTGTCAGAAAAGAGTTGGAATCCAAGTTAGAGTTTTGGAAGGGAAAACAGCTTGAAATTGAAGACAAATTCAAAGATGTGCATTCAGCTCCTGAAGAGATTGCAACTTGCATTAAAAGTAAAACCAGGAAGGCAGAGAAGAAGAAGAAGAAGAAAAAAGAAGGCCCAAACCAACCAGGAGAAAGAATGCCCAGACTATGCCAATTACAATTTAAGCTGTTATGCAGCAAGTCTTAGCAAGGAATTTGTTATCAAAGTGAGTTTTTTACCTTCTTCTTTATTGTTTTTTCCCTCTGTAAGATGACTACTCATGAGAGATGTTCTTTGTATGCATGTTTGCTGGGGCCTGTACATGTTTTAGCTATGATCAATAATTTCTTATTATTCATGGACAATGAAAATAAAATGAAATTGACATCCCTTACCTTTCTTGCAGGTGTGCTCTGAATGGAAAGAAATTGCCTTAGTTATGAAGAGATGCTCACTTTTCAGAAGATGAAGAACACATTATTGATATTTTTGATGTCAAGGTATGTACCATATTCTGAGGTAATCAAAACTTAATATATGTGGTGGTTGGTTTTTTTTTGGTTTAATTTTTTTAAAACCAGTTTCTATATTTTTTTGTCAACATATCTATAAAAAAGGGGAAAATATCGTTTTACTTTCCTCTATCCTATTCTCACATTCTCACTTGCTCACATTCTGCTCAAAATTGAAAATTACACTGGTTTAAAAATTTCAACCCAGTTTGAAAAATTTACATTGGTTTAACAAAAAGTAAGTTGTGGCCTTCAGACACAGTGGTTGTTGGATTAGTGTTATTAAATACTGGAGGGCCTGGATTGTTCTCCACGTCGTTCACTTCCCCTCACAAGCAACAGGATATAGACGAAATGTAGGTCATCATTTCTTTACATGTCCAGAATTTGTTTCAATGTTGTCGAACAAAACACATTTAGCTAAGACATGGTAAGAATCCATCCCCATTAAACATGTGATAAAGCATCCTTCGCTTCCTCGACCGGTATTGTTCAACTTATGTCCCCATACTCGCAGTTAATATTGTCATGTCGTTAACAAACAGCTCTAGTACAGTTAAGTTCAGCAGTTTGACTGCATTCACAGCTGCTCAAAATAACTTCACAGCAGTAGAAGTACTGCATACGATTTACGTGATAGCAGTACATCGAGTCCAATAACTGACACTCGTTTGGGTAATTAGAAGTTGAGTTCTTGCGAAAGCAGATACTCAGTTCTCCCGTGCAATCCACACTTAACACTAGCCGAGCCTGGATAAGTTAATGGCTTGCGTGAGAAACAAATCGCTTGTATCGGAATGTATCGGCGAGGATCTAAATGCAAATAACAGAGAATACATGGTTCTCGAGAGCAGCGAGGGAAGAAAGATAATATCTAACAAAAACGAGCCAAAGCAATTTAAAAATGGAAAACAACTAACCTTGGAAACTGCAACTAACTCGCGATGATAAGCTGTGCAAAAATATTACATGTACTCAAAACAGCAATGGCCGCTGTATTGAAAGTTCACGTCATATAAGCCTACTAAATTCCTCCAGAAGACCTTGCAATACCTGACATGCAGACAAATAAACCCTGCCGATGATAGCATAGGGGTCTTCATAAGGACCCCAATAAAGGATAATAGTGAACCAGAACATATGACATATATAATGGCTGGATTTAGATAATAAACAAATTGAATGTCTTTTTTTTTCCATGAAATGGTCTGTTTTTCTGATTAACCCCGCTAAAAGTTAGGCAGCAATAATGGAGATCAGTCTTCCATAACACAACTGTAGAATAATTGTACCTAAACAATGCATCTACTGATCAGGCATGAAAACTTCTTTCACTTTTGTTAGTTACATTTCAACACACTCTTTTCTTTAGAAAGCAGAAGTTCTATTACCTGGATATGGCCGGAAACCCAAGCAGGTAGGACTGGACGGTAGATGACAAAGCGTGGATCAGCAGGATTGACAAACTATTCAGTGATCTATTTGGACTTAACTTTTGTCAACATGAAACCGATGAAAGAAGATCTGCATTGTATCCCCAGGCCAGTTTCTCCTTCTGAACTACAACCGTGATGAATGGGAGGGGAGCTATGCACTCAGCAATGCATCTTCTAGTGACAAACTGAAAAGCTCTCAGTCAGCCCCATGTGCAGTGCGAGGAAACGATTGTGATCTTCTGGCAGCAACATCAGCAACCAGATTCTAAACCTTGCTGGCAAAGCATCGGACAATGATAGTGACAGCTCTGCCTGGGGCGAGAGAAGTAGCCAAGATGTTAATCTTGTCAGTGATGGAATGGACAGTGACCGTGACCATGACAGCTTCTGCCTGTGGTGACAAAAGAAGCAAAATTCTCAATCTGTCCAGCAATGAATGAGGACCATGATGGTGACAGTTCTCCTGTAGTGACAAAAGTGGCCAAGTTCTTAATCTTGTTCGGTGATGAAATGGACAGTGACCATGACATGCTCCTGCCCTTGGTCACAAAAAGCAACCAAGGTTCATACCGCTGTCAGCAATGAATTGCACAGTGGTGACAGTTCTGCATGTGGTGACAAAAGTTGCCAAGTTGTTAACCTTGTCAGTGATGAAATGGATGGTGACTGTGAAAGTTCTGCCCCTGGTGACAGTGGTAGTAACAGAAACCAGGCACATGGACTAAGTGCCAGTGAGATTTCATGCCATTCTAACATAGTGCAGAAAGCAGCAAAGTGACTTTAACACTGGCAGATTTCTTCAGTGGAAAATTAGATGGACTTAGCCACAAAGAACAAGCAGCATACCAGTTACCTGGAGTGGCTTTTATTTCCACCCAAGATATATGCATTACTGAGAGAGAAGAAAAGGCTTGCAATCCTTACTTGCCCAAACAATGCCATCAGAAAGGACAGTGGAGTTGCATTGAATTTACTAAAGGAAACAGTGACAGCCTCGTAAGAATTGGTAGTCTGTGTTATTACACCGTACAATCAGTAAAGGTGTTTGCCAAAATGTGTCACTGGCATCAGATGCCCTCCAGCTCAAAGAGGAGCTCCGATGGCTTTCTCAAACACCCCACTCCCAGAAACTGTGGAAATTAGAGAAGTCCTAGAAAGTTCAAGGCCAAATGATGTTGTTTTGCAGCAAGGAATAGTATTATGGATGTCAAAGACTACAGCACTCTTGTGTGTGAACGGTACGTCAACTCCTTTGCCAATTGACACGATCTGTTATTGAACGCATCCTTTAAAGAAAAGCCACGGAAATGGACATTGTGTACCTTCCTTGCTACAGCCAGACCTGGGCTAAACAAGGAACGCAGTTCTTTAAACACAAGGTTTCTTCTTATTTTGAATCTTGCCCAGTGGATAGAGCAAGGATAATTTTCTTTCCAGTACATTTTCCATGTCATAAACATTGGGGATTAGTCTGTTTTGACACAACAACTAGTACAGTGTTCTTTGATGATGGCGAGAAGATCTTCCCCACAAGAGACATTCTTACAGTTGTTAGAAACATGCTAAGTGCATTTGAGACTGTGTCAAATAATTCGAGATTTAAATTTGACAAATGGAACAATGGCAAGTTGTCCCTCCCTTTCCCCC
>JAHPZR010049904.1:10000-12309 GCA_019787425.1 Platygyra sinensis | reverse complement strand
AAACCACAGCAGTAACGACCAGAACATGTTAATGCATTCCACAGCAATTTATTTACAAATACAAGGCAATAACTTATGACATCACCCCGTTAATGTATTCCACAGCAATTTTAGATCAAAGTTAATTTATTCCACAGCGATTCCACAGCAAAAATCCGGAAACCGTGGTCCCTCCTGTATAATGTCTGCAATTTTGTTTCTTAGCAGCAGTGCTTGTATTTCAATTTCATCCACCAGTAGATTTCTTCTTTGATATTTACCAATCATGACTTCAAGCTGTGTATTCAACTTCCTTTGCTAGTTGTTCAAGATAGCATACCTTTGAGGTTTTAACGTATTTATAATGAAAAAATCACATGATCTCTGGTACTAAAAATAATTCTATGACATCATTCTACCCATTTTAAGATTATGACGTAATACTTGCAATGACACCTCATCACAATGACGTCAGTATAATATTTTTAGATTATGATGTCATCATGATGACGTCAACCCCTAGGGTATTGTGACGTCACTGTGTCCCTGTGTCCTTGTTGGAGAACCGGCCTTTCCATACTACTGTTAACGTTTAAAAACTGTATGAATCTATTAACCCTATGCAAAAATGGCTGCCTTTAAATTATTCTTTTGTTCGTATTCAAAATAACCTCACTAACCTCGTTCGGGATAGCAAATTCTTTAAAATTTTGTATTTAAAAAAGGGGGTTAGTGAGGCTAATGCAAATACAAACAAAAAAATAAGTTAAAAGCAGCCATTTTTGCATAGGGTCTATAGACAGCTCTGTACTGGAAAGACCGCTGACCGGTGGCTGTTCATTTTCACTGTTGTGGATTTCGTGTCACGCGAACGGAAGCTTGGTCCATGGTAACTAGCTTAGATGTAAGGTAATCAGGGGGCGCAACCCGTCATGCATTTAAACGCAAAAACAGTGTCTCTTAGATTTACTACTCGTAGTCTACTATATATACTATATACGCGATCTAGCTGTTATTAGGCGGACTGATCAGTGTTCATTTCATCGCATGTCTCTGTGCACAACATTTTCTACTTGATGGCAAGAGCTGTTGAACCGCTGATTTCTTTTTGTTGAGTAATTTTAAGAAAACCAAAGCTTACGGAAAATCCAAAATTAATTAATGGTGTCCCTAATTCGGTTTGTTTTTTTTGTATTAGCTTGAAACAGAGGTCAACAATGCAAGGGAATAAAACCACTTCATTGTTTTGAAACCTTGCTACAAAATCATGACATAATGACCCAGTGATGACTTACTTAACAACAATGCCGCTACACTGATTCACCTAGCCTGTGAGCAGGTAGAGCGAAGCCGCGAGACGAGACAGTGAGCCTGCTCTGATCTCAGCAATTTTTTCATTTCCACCCCAGAATCCGCAGAAAAAAACCAAGCCAACTTATTTTCACCGGAAGTAGGAACTTTGACACCTCAGATCTCTCGGAATTTCATAACAACATGCAGTCGTTGTTGATAAAGTCTTGCCGAAGAAAAACCGTCTATGTTTATGTCTAGAAAGGACACACACTTGATTCCAAGCAAGAGATCATCGAGGTGTTCACCTTGATGATCTCTTGATTCCAAGTGATCTTTCTTTGGCAATGTGATCTTGACAGGCGGCAATTTTTAACATTTATTAACAGATTAAGGGCCTGTCCAGAAGCGGAAACAGTTGGAATTTTCTTACAATTGGCCAAACGCAAACCGAAATTTGTCTTTTGACAATTTTTGTTTTGTAAGCTAACATGCGCACTAGAGGAAATTTGTACTTTGCAGTTGGTCAGAATGAGCGATGTTTCTCTCAGCCTGATCGCACTCTGAGAGAAAGAACAATTCCTTTACAACAAATTATTGACAAGAAAAACACTTCAATGTTTATATTTTAGTCAAGTCTGTCAAGTTTTTACGTGGGAAAAATTTTGTCGGCAGGGCTTTAGAGAAATTCCCTTCCGGAGCTCGGTCAAGACCCGACAAATCATCTGCATTTGAGCGTTAGCGATAAGAGAAATGGAGAAATTGCCTAAATAAAGAAGTCTTGCGATATTGCGGATAGCTCATAAAGCCGCCTTATATGGTTTTTTTTCACCACTGCAAACAAAAGAAAATTTAAAAATTGCATCTTAATGATTTGAATTAAGAAAGGTTGCATCGGGGTATTCAGTACGGTATTCAGCGAAACGAAACGAAACGAAACGAAACGTTATGCCGCACGCGTAAGCAGAACAAACATAAAATTCTCTTACCGCTTGCGATCTTCAAAGATCAGAAAGATATCTGGCCAGTAGCCCAACGCC
>JAHPZR010049904.1:0-7500 GCA_019787425.1 Platygyra sinensis | reverse complement strand
ATAAACTTAAAGGGGCTCAGTCACGTTTGAAAAGCTTAGCACAACTTTTCAAATTCGTTGTTTGCAATCCGCGTCAATCTTCTCCATCCTTAACCATCCTTGTTCCTTTTTGGTTTACTATCGTCTCTTTGATGTTTTTCTATCTTTACAAAGTGTTATTTTTAGGTTTCCTTCAATTTAACGGTTATTTTTTCGATGTTCAAAATAACGCAAGATGCCGTGACTGAGCCCCTTTAACTAATAAACAAACCGTCCTGGTGGTCGCCGTATATTAAATATGCAGAAATCCAGCGTGCCAGATACTGTTCACTTTTAAACCTAAAGTTCCCAAATACAGAGAACGAAATGAAAGAAATGCTCAATGAAAGACAATAAATTTTCATTCACGCTGAGGCGAAGAAACCTGTTTAAAAGCAACAAACTGATCAAAATTTCGTAGACGTGCTTTCCTGCATGACCGCATGTTGATTCAAAATCAAATTATTCTTCACGCTAAAGCAGAAGCTTGAGTTTTCCCGACCGCTTTTGCAGTCATTTTAACGCCCGTGGCTTTAGCAATCGTTC
This sequence comes from Platygyra sinensis, assembly GCA_019787425.1. NCBI lineage: Eukaryota > Metazoa > Cnidaria > Anthozoa > Scleractinia > Merulinidae > Platygyra > Platygyra sinensis. The sequence goes on along the minus strand of JAHPZR010049904.1, from coordinate 6,936 downwards.
CAAAACTTGAATTCGACTTCGAAGTAATAATGTATTTTGCCATTTTTTGTTTCTAAAGTCCGAAAAGCTGCTTTAAATTTGCGATCTGTTGTCAAAACTTAAGCTTACTTGAAAGCGCTCCGATCTTCATGTTTTCGCGGCGGTTGTAGGAAGAACTTCTTCACCGGAAAGGTTTGAGGACTTTCCGAGGAACGTTTCAATGAGGCAAATCGATCAAAAATCGATAAACATTTTTTTACAATCCTATTCGTCAGCTTACCAACAGAAAAAATCGATAGAGATTTTACGCAGTCCTATTGGCTAGCTTTGCAATTTGTCCCTACAAAGAAAAACAAACCCAGCCGGATTTTTACCGTGGTATGCCAGAGGCATCCCACGGAACAAGTACTAGCACGCTCCTCAACCTCAGATGAGAGGCCCTGGGAACGAGGTTGCTATGCCCTTTGGGTGTATAAATGCATGACGCGAGATAAAACATGTTTAGTAATTTGTAAGTGTTCTTATTATCGACTCTGACAACAATAGAAGGGAAATTTCCCTTGGAATCGAAATCGAAACAATCTTGACGTTTATATATTAGTTGACACTGATGCTAATCAATATCTGCCAAACTTTTCAGTTTGCAATGCAAGCGCATTGCTGAGTACGGTCACACTACCCTGCGACAGGAAGATCGAAGGAACCTCTGCTCGCAAGGTACGGTCACACACAGTGAGACATTAATCAAGGTAAGTAAGCCAGATCTTTACAGGTGACTGCTATACCCATACATAATTCTGGGAGTAACTGCTGAATACCCCGCAGTCCGGCTGACTCTTAGTCTTTAGGAGAACAGATCGTAACGTCGTGCATGCATGCAACGCTTGAACAACGCACTTTGAGACTGAAATATTCACCCTCCGCGTAATCTTAACTTCTAGGGGGTTTTTGGCCCCTGTTTGAAATAATTTGGATTCTATAGCAGCAGTTGATAGTTTTGTGTAACGCGATATAATATCCGAAATTAGTGGATTCGATGCCAATGATTTTGGCACAGTCGTCAGCCAGTTGTATTCCCTGCAAGAATTTTTAATTTTCGAGTTTAATTAATTCTTATTATAAAGCGCGTATCAATCTAAATCTGTACGATTGAGCTTTCGAAGAGTCTTCGACACCTTTCACCGTGCGCCTGCTGACTGCCGTTATTCAGCTTTTTGGCGGAAACGGCCGTTGGATCCGACAGTCGTTGGAACATGGCATAATGTACTCTGATTGGCCTAGAGTTTCGAATAGGCCTTTTGCAACAGTTGGTCACGTGACGTGCTTTTCAAGAACACACGATTAATCATTGGTAATGCATAATGTTATCAGAAATGGAAAGAACAGTTCCAAATAAGCTTACATGCAAATTTTCAGGTTTATATCTTTTAAGGGGGAATTTTTATGGACGTTAAAAATTAGAAGGATTTGTATGAGGAAGAAGTCGCTTTGCCCTCCAGTCACGCTCCAGTGGTTTTCCATACAAATCCTTGTAATTTTGCAAGTTTTCAAGCTGCCATAAAATCTTTGCCTTTCGGTGTAAGGGCCTAGAAATTTCCATTTTTCCTAATATTTTACCCCTCTTTCTATCTCCAATGGTTATATGCCGGCAGCTTCTTTTGGTAGTGATTAATAACAGAAAAGGTTTCTGGAGGGCAAAGCTTCCTCGCTTCCATACAAAACCTTCTAATTTTTGCAATATTCAAATCGTCATTAAATCTCAACCTTATACGGCATTGGTCTGAAAATTGGCGTCCTGGTTATTTAAAACATGCTCTTTCCAGCTCTGAAATTTATTTTGCTGTAGCTAAAAGTTTAGAAATTATCGGTCACGTGATTAACTGTTGCAAAAGGCCTATTGGCCAATGAAAGTGCCGCAGAATGTCGCAGTTGCGCTCCAATGGGTCGTAATCGAACCCGTATGCGCCAAAAAGCCGAGTGCGCGTTCCATTCGACCAAAAATTCCGGTTTGCCTTTCCGAATTTTCATATGTCGAATGGAACGGTATTTTGCACAACGCCGGACCGATCTCGTTCCATTCCCGCTTGAGCACATTTTACTCGACAAATATGCTGAAGGATCATGGAAAAGTGGCTGTTTTAAGCGCCGTAAGCTGCTTCATAGAGTAAATTTAACACATACCGGTATTCGAAATTCTTCCTTAATATTTACCTGACCGACTCAAACATCATTTTCGCGTGATGAGAGCAACTTCCGAACTTTTCTTGTGGGAAAGTATGCCCGGGAAGCATGCCAAAACAGAGCGAACTAAACCTCAGGAAATTCGGAACGACCAGTCCACAATTTTCCAGAAAATCAGATCCTGACGCGGAATATAGGCAATCAAGTACAGGCTCCAACTGGGGCAGATTATTTTGCATCCAGTGTAGTGTCGACTCGAAAGACTCGCTGCCATCTTGTAGCCTTTCACAGCTGAAGGAACTGGGGCAGATTCTTACCGGGTAGAAATGCCAAATGGAACAGGAAATTTCCGGAATTTCCAAATTTCCAGAAAAAAGGACAACCTCGAGAGGTGGACCAAAATTTTCGAAACGATTTTTCGGAAACTTTCTGTTCCATTCGATTTTGAAACCGGGATTGGGGATATCACTGGGATATTCCCCAGTCTTAGCTAGGAAATATTTAGTCACGTGATGTGCTTAGACCACGTGTGCACGAATTCAAAACATTTCATGGATTTAGGAAACAGTCCTAAGAAAATTAACGCACGCTGATTGGTTAAAAATCGTGTTTCTATTTAACAAATAGATTATGAGGTGGAGATTTCTATGAGGTGATAGTTGATGAGGCTGAAGGCCGAATCGACTATCGCCTCATAGAAATCGAGAGCGAATAATCTAATTGCTTTAGTAGAATTCTAAGTGAAATTAACGCAAATAACGGTTTGCAATGATTTTCCCATGCGTTATTGAACTTTACCTTTAAACAAAGTTGCACATATCGAACTGTCCTTGGCAAATTTGCAGTTGTTTACGCGCGTACCCGCTAAGCTCTCGGAAAACTGTTCGCTTCTTGGAACAGATAATGTCCGCGGACTAATATCCGAGCATATTTTCGTGCTAAATAGCGGAGGGAGGCTATTGTTTTTTGCCCCCGCAGGGTTTTTGGCCCCAGAGGGCCAAAAACCCGAGGAGGCACCTTAGGACTCCCCGCGTAATAGAGAGAGAAGAAGAGAGAATGTAGGTATTTCCGGTATATAGCCGCAAAAAATCTCGATTTGATCGCTTGCACGCCCGCAAGGGATCGACGTTTTTCCCGCAAACGCTCATGGGAGGCCAGCAAAGGGACACGGGCGCGAGGACTTGCGGGATCGGCGTCTTTGCCACGAGCTTTGTCCTTGGTTTAGATCTCGAGTTCAAGCGTCCCTGAAAAGCGTTTGTATTTGCCGGCCTCCATTACTATTTCAGCTCGATTAAATTAGCTCGCTTCGAAATGGCCGAGATTATGATCTAAAACAAATTGAAAACGCTTTCAGAGATCCTGAAGATGGATTTTGGGGGAAAAACAGCTCAGAGAGTCCTGAAGTATACTAGATCGAAATTCGAGGCCAGTGTGGTTCATTTGCGACTAAATAGCTAAAATCAGTATAGTACCTTCCGATCGTCAGAATTACCCAAGGATAACAATAAGGTGACAGGCCTGCGCGACTCCCATTCACGTGTAGTAGCCGCTTAGGAAGTTTTGCCCCTTTTGTATGGTACGATCGGAGGATCTTTGAATATTTCGCTAAGCACTAATCCTGTGTTTTCAGGGAGACATTTCGTCAGAGTAAAGCCGTTAGAGGTCATATTTCTGTGTGGCTTCCGCTGTTATCCGCTTGTAATTTGCAGAGTTTGACACCTGTTTTTTTTGCCAGTTTTTTTCTCTTGATATTGCAAGATATGTTTTAGGTTCTCTCAAATGTTAGCTCTGGAGGAATAAAGTTTGAAATATTCCTTTGGCATCTCGTTTATTTGGATGGCTTATTTTCACTGAGTAATCTTACGGCAGGGATCCAAATGTAAATGTTTTGCTGCGTTTTCATTGAGGACAAAAAGCTTGACTCTAATTTGCATATATGGCGACTGTAACGCGATACTTTTGTTTACATTTCACCTCTGTTGTGCTTTCGAGATACGTTTGCTCGTACACTCTTTTCTTTTCTAAGGATGTTATTTTTCCGGCCCAGACTGAATATTCTTATTTTTCTGCCGATTTTAGGCTGAAAATATTCTTGTATTATTCTTACATTAAAGCTTATGGCATTTTCGTTTTATTTAGAATTTATTAGGCTATCAAGTACAAGTGTTTGGTTTCTGGATCTGGATCGCGTTCAGCACATTGTGCATGTACTCTGGACACCACTTTTCGTAGCGAGGCCAAGATGTCACATCAAAATATATTCTTATATAAAAAAGAGTTCATATCAAGACAATTGTTTTTTTTTTAGTATCCGACTAGAACAATAACGTTCAATATTTTTGTTTCAATGAGCAGAAATAAAAGAAAGCGGGGGCAGCTTTAGTGATAACTATTACTAGTATATTTTCGTGCCAAATGAATGCTATGGATTGTTTATTCATAATCCATCAAATATTTTCACTCGCGCGTGATTGGTGTAAATGCGTCATGTGACCGAATTTTTCCCAGCTAAAACTGGAGAATATGCAAGATTAGTATATACCACACAAGTGAATAGTACTTTTCGCTCACGTTGATTGGCTAGCCGGAAGGTGATTAGCCAATTACTTTTCACATCCAAGTTGCGGAAGAAAAACAAAATGGCTTTTGTGGGTATATCCCTGTGGGTATATTGTCACAAATGAAGTTACTCTTTGGCCCGCTAGTTATTAAGCTTGTGTGGTATATACCAAAATAAACTATTCACTTCAGTGTCGGTGAAAGTGGGGGAAATTTACCTCCACTTCAGTGAATAATTGTTAAATATTCCTCAATTTTCAAAACCGCACGTGTTGCGAAAATATTTGAAGGATAGTAAACACAATAGTCTCTAATAGCCCTTTTCACGGTTAACCCTGCTCATTTGCATTACAATGAAATCTAGCATGTATGTGAGGCAATTTCGGGCTATTTTGCAGTTTTAGCCCGAAATTGCCTCGCATCCATGTTGAATTACATTGTAATGCAAATGAGAAAAGCTAACTGTGAAAAGGGCTATTAGCGAGAAAATATGCTCGGATATTTGTCCGCGGACATTATCTGTTCAGAGAAGTGAACAATTTTCCTCGAGCTACGCTCTGTTCGCTTCTTGGAACAGATAATGACTGCGGACAAGCATCCTAGAATATTTTCACGCCAAATAAAGGCTATTGTTCGAAAATATTAATGTGTGGGTTTTTTTTGGCGTGTCCTAGATATTCCAAGCTAAAAGGTTCTATCAGTAGTAACTCAACGTCGTAACGTGTCTTCTCCTGGTTCAAAGTACAAAAATGTCTAGTGAAATGCAGTCAGTGAAATTAACAAAAAAAACATGGAGATTTTTGTATCGGAGAGGCAACCCCTTGGCTCACTCTGTCTTAGGAAATAAATGATTTCAAACACAAGTAGGGTTTTTATTTGCAATGTATAGATCTGCTTTAGTAACCAACAATAGTATACATGAACACAATATAGAGATGCAAACTGACTGGGTGTTGTCCTTTGAGGAGTGACGGTGGAACTCCTTGTCCCTTGAAGGGGGTGAAGGTGGAATCCCTTGTCTTGAGAGGGGGGCGAGTGTTGAAACGCCTTCTTGGCCTTGGAGGGGGATGAGGAGGAAGCGTCGTGCCTCTAGGCTACTCCCACATGCCAACTAAGGGGTGAGCAGTTGTGTTAATTTTTTCTTATTTGATTTTCCTTGTACTTGGTAGACTTGGTCCCCACAGTGCAGGGGTCGAAGGATCCTCCTCACGCTGTTGTTGGCGCTTGAGTATGGACATTTGGGTGAGGGTGGTCGCCTCCTTGCCTTGGAGGTGGTGAGGGTGTCCTTTGTTTCCTTTTTTTTTTTTTTTTTGTTTTTTTTTTTTTTTTTTTTTTTTTTTTTATTTTTTTGTTTTTTTCGCTTTCCCCCCGGGGGGATTCATGGCTACCCCTTGGTTTCATTCCATGCTAGTGTGGTTGTTGTGAGCCGACGGCGCGGAACTTCGTCAGATTCCTTTGGGAAATTTTTTTTTGGTAGTGGGCCGGAGGGTAGAAACTGGGGTGCTTGTCACAACCCTTAAAGAAAAACGACAAACCTACATGGAGACTTATTTATACTTACCCTTTTAAGATAGTGACCGGAGCGCGGTTTATGACGGGCAATGCTTCCTCCTTGTCGCAAATCGGTATCTAGCTGACCCGGCGGCGAAAGGATGACTTCTTTTAACCTTAACTTATTTTTAACTTAACGGTTTTTGTTGAAAAACATTTCATAAGGGGCTCTACAGCACTTTTGTAGTAGCATGTGGCAAGGGTCTCATATCGGCAGAATTCAGTATTTTTTTGAAAGGGCAGGTATAGCTATTTTTACGCCTTCTGAGAGTGTGGGCAAGATGTTCGTTGGAATGGATAGGGTAAGTTGGAATCTATCGGTTAAACTCCGCCGAAGGCTGAGTGATTTTTTTTTCGCGTGTTAAGTAATTCTGAAAAGGAAAGGCGCGGTAAGATTCGCAGAACGGCCGCCAATGCGAGTTTAGCTTGCAGCTGGGCAGAGCAGACTTTCGGAAGTTTACAGATCGGCCCTAAAATACTTTTGATCTGTGTTTCAAGAATCCATGTCGTTAGTCATGCTACCTTCGGCTAAAGTCGATTGTCGTAATGGGAAGAACTCGACGGTAGTTACCTGTTTCGTCCAAAAGCGCAGCCCAAGAGTCCCAAAGAAATAACACAGGAGCCGGCGGAGGAGCATAAACATCCAGGCCAACTAATATTAAACTG
>JAHPZR010049903.1:32500-50546 GCA_019787425.1 Platygyra sinensis | reverse complement strand
AGCTTACAAAATTTGAAAATACGTTGCGAAGAAGCCAAATCTATAAAATGTCTGCGGTGATTACTTCGGATTACTTCATGATCATTCACACGTCGAGAACAAAAGGATACGTTCACAAGTCAGTTCGCCCATGGTCCCTTAATTGCAGCATTGTTCCAGTCTTTTGAAGTCTCTTTGAGGTCTCCTTCCAAAATATCTCACCTTTTAAAAACCGAATAAAACCGAAGTTATTCGAAGCGCTTTCGCATGCTACCGAAAGCAATGCCCAAAGGAATAAACTGAGCCTTCAAGGTACAACATCCAGCGGTGTAAGCCATTTCAGAAAGACACACTTAAAGCGGCGTGAAGTTGTAATGGGGAGGCTAGCTAAACAACCGACACGAAACCACCGAAACAAGGGCCAAGGACGACCAAAACGAAAAACAAACAAGAATTTTTAAAAAAATTAAAACCGCGCTTTTTTAACTCTTTTTCGCTCACAAAAATATTACGTAATATTTAGCAACAACGTTTTGCGAGAAAACATTACCCGGAAACAATTTAAAAGATGGTTAGGACTTGTTCCCATATCTCAAACCACCCTTGGATACCTTGTGATGCGTACACAAAGTAAATACTGATTATAGGCCTAAGCACTGAAAATACTGATGAGGGTTAGGGTTAATGCAAGGGATTAATGGTTAGCTTCTTTATAGCGTTCGGGTTTTCGATCGGGTACTTAAATTAAACAATCCCGTTTTAGTGTATTCTCGGTGGTCTAGTGGTTAGAGTGGAAGGTTGCCGAGCTAGCGTCCTGGGTTCAAATCCACCTCGTCTCCAGGAAATTTTTCTAATTTTTTTTTTCCCTTTAAAATTGAAGAGACTTGCACTTTGACAACATTTGTTGAGCAGAAACTAAGTCTCTGTGTCAAGAAACTTGGAAATTTCATGCGAGTCTACGTGAATAGGGAGAGGGCAGTTTGAGATATGGAAGCATTCTTTGCCTGAAGCGGGCTAGCGTGACTTGTAATCGGAGAATTCTGTTTATGTCTGAGGAAAAAATACCTTGACCTTTCAAACGACTATCAATTTACATATGTTAAAAGGGTTTATGACGAGCGCTATAAAACATGATAAAAGGCTAAGTTTTAACGCAAAACGAAAATACAGCTTAACTCTGGATAATTTCAGCCTTAGTAGCCAGCAGCTGGTACCAAATTAGATGCTTTATCCTTGCAAATGTCCTGCGCCCATCGCCGAAGGATTTTGGCCCAAGTTTGACCAAATAAACATTTTTCCCGTCGGCGGCCATTCTTTTGACTAAACAGTTAATTCGCTAACTTGACAAAACCCTCCTGAGGGGGATATGACGAAAAGAACTGAGAAATGGCCTGTAATTGGCTGATAATGACATCATCCGCGGAGGTTTGGATATAGTCACCGACAAGACGAAAAAAAAAAAAAAAAAAAAAAAAAAAAAAACCGAAGGCAGAGCAAGAAACCGCCCAGCCTCCGGCTGCGCGGTTTAATAAGATACTAAACGAGCAAAACAAAACCACGAGCGAGTGAAACACAGAATTGTCTCATATCTAGGACTTTGAGCAGTAAGGCTTACTTTTAAGTATAGGTAATCATACGGTTTCGAGTTCAAAAAGGAATTAATTTGCACGAGTGAGTTTTTCAAAAAGCTGAAATTGCACGAGCCGCTTCGGCGAGTGCAATTTCAGCTTTTTGAAAAACTAAAAAATAATACGAACTTGAATAATAATACAAACTTGGAAAAATTCGCGCGGAAAAAAGTGCCGAAAGATGTTTCTTGAAGCCATTTTCTCACATTCGAGAAAACTTTTCTCAGAGTTTCCGTACAAGATTTTTGTCATTGCTTTACATGATATCATCGGCCTACAAAATTTCTCATTTTCTTTCTGCCAATCATAATCCAGAATAACGATGTGTAATTTGCCTTGGTGTTACACTGCATCGGTGTTACACTTTTTGCACTGGTCTTACACTTGAACTGCACTGCTCTCAGCCAATCAGAATCAATTTTTGTCGTGCTAAAGTTGCATCAAGTTTCAGACATGTTCGAAACCCCTGCGATATCGCGGCGACAAATCGCACTGAAAATCGCACCTGGTTTACACGTGCGATTTTGAAGCTGCAACTTTAGCGCGACAAAATTTGCATCGAGTTGCCGCGACAAAAATCGCCTGTGTAAACGGGCCTTAAGGTTGAAAAAAATGCTGTTGCATTGTTGAATGTATTTTAAGGGCGGAAAGGCGATCAAAGCAGGTGAAAATATAAATGAAGGAAAATAATAGATTTTTATACTCATTTCTAATGGTAAAAAGATACTTAGCAATGTGAATATGGTTGTGTGCGGGCAAGTTAAAAGTGAAAACAGCTCACCTCCGGTTACCGTCCGCGTCTATCTCTTCTACTCTCCCTTTAGACTAAGTTTAAACTGCATAGCTGGGGAGGAGGCTGGATCAGCATTTTAGCCGGTTCACTCAGCAGAGTTCAGTTCATGGCCTTCATGGGTATGAGGAAGGAAAAAAGCTTCAATAATCAAACTCAGCAGTCTTTTAGTGAATTTTCTTGGGAACACTCATAATTAACAGTTATGTAATCAATATATCACTGGAGCGGCCTTATACACCCCCCCTGAGGTGTAGTGAGGACGATGATGAATCAATATATCAGCGACACTGAAGAGAAAAACAACAGCAACAAAACCAAACTAAAAACACATTTCATTATTTGAGCGCTTAACTAAGAGTGAGTTTCTTAAAGAAAATCCAAGAGTGGATTCTTAAATCACCGAAAGAATCCGGCCGAAAACGGATTTTGCATTTCTTTTCTAAACAGATCATCAATCCAAGATTTCTAGGATCAGATGGCGCGTCAAAGGAACCGAAAAGAATCCTCTTCCAACCGAGGAATCCACTCTGGAAGTGGATTCTTCGGTTCCTTTGACGCACTATGCTCCAAGAAATCTTAGATTAATCTGTTTAGTAAAAAGAACCGCAAAATCCGTTTTCGGATTCTTTCAGATTTAAGAATTCAATCTTGGATTTTATTAAAGAAACGCACCCTTTAGAATAGACCCCTTCACGCTCTAACGGGCATAATGGGTAACCAGGGAAAATTTCCAAACAGCAAAGCTGTAAAACATACGTTTTTCTTCATATTTCTGTTCTGATTTCACATTTGGAAATGAAACATATATACTCTTAATGCAGAGACCCCATTTCTTGGTTTGGATGTCCAAAATGTGGCCAGGGGGTTGTTTTCAAGCACACTCAAAACATGAATTTTTGTAATTCGAAAATAAGCAATAGCTTTGTTTTCAGGAACATAGGACATCAAGTAAACTAGTAATGTTTCTGTGCATTCCATTTGGTCAATTTGCAAATGGCGTATTAAGCTAGTAACTTCCGGCCTGTAATCTAAAATAAGAATAAATAAAAGTGTGGCTATCACATGACCACGTAATCCAATTTTACCTACTGCACATCCACAGTATGCTTGCACAGCCGTGTATTTTTCGAAAACAAACTAGTTGCAGCTCTGCTAACATTCCCTGTATGCAATATAAGGATGCGTGACACTTGGAATGTTCACTTGTCTAATAAGCTTTTACTCTGAGACGCTGAGACCTGATTCGTCTGGTAAGCCTTCCTGTACTGTCCTTTCCCTCCAGCATACTTGCTTTCTAATATTTCTTTATCATGGTCTCGGTAGTGTTGGGTGCGGAGATTTCCGCGTCCTTACCTACGATCTTGCAGTTTACTGACTGAGGTATAATCGAAAGAGGATCCTATGCAGTAGAAAACTTATAATCTTCTAGGATTCCATCCTCGGATACCCAGGGGCAGTTAGTGAGGGCGGGGAAAAGTCTAAAACGGGCGAAAAAAATTCGGGCGAAGAAAAGTCAAGAACGCGAAGAAGAGCTCTTCTTCGCGTTCTTGACTTTTCTTCGCCCGAATTTTTTTCGCCCGTTTTAGACTTTTCCCCGCCCTCTCTAACCGTGCCCCTGGGTATCCGAGGATGCTTGGATTCGAGTGACTTTTTTCGCCCGTTTTAGACTTTTCCCCGCCCCCACTAACTGCCCCTGGGTCTCCGAGGATGCTTGGATTCGAGCGACTTTTTATCCGTAAGCGACCACCCAAAATGTCAAGCCTATGTGGTCGCTTACGGGGGTGGCCCCGTGGCGTGCTCGTTTACAAGAGCTTGCACCATAGTGGGTCGAAATTAATTCTAAGAATATGGTAACTTCCGCCCGAGACTTAACCCACGAACGAGCCAATGCCTTTGTAATGTTTTATTCAAGTAAAAGTCAATTTCGAGAGAAAAAAATTCGGTTCTTGCCATTAAGAAATTATCGGTCAAGTGGTCAATTAGATGTTTTTGTGTTTTTTTTTTTAATTCTCCGTGACCAGGAGCCCATTACCCCTGTTCTGCGTTTATTTATTTACTATTTTACTCGTTTCGGTCGTTTTGCTTGTCTCGGTGGTTTCGTTTTGGTCATTTCGTTTCGTTGTTTCCGGTTTTAGTACATACTCGCTCCAAATGCATTTTATATTCAGTGATTTACAAAATCTTTTCAAGCATGTCACAGCCTGCGAACAGGCTCTTCGTATGGGTTAATCCGAGATTTGCTTTTCAGTAGCTTTGACTGCGCGCCATTCGAAAGCAAAATTCGAAATAACCCATACGGAGAGCCTGTTGCAGGCTAAGCATGTCATTGATCGAAATGTTAGTTTTGAAATTAAATTAGGCGGCCAAACAATTAAGCCCGCTTTGCAATCCTTCCCAACAATTTTATATTTGTACCTCCTTGTTGGCGAAACTGAACTAATTCAAACCTCGCATACAAAGGAGAGTTACCAGGTGGAATAAAATATTCATTTTTCCCAGTAAAAGTACTAGCTCGACACTCGGTTATTGGTCAAGTTTACGTGTTGGTGGGTTCAGTGATTTCACCCTCGGAATTTGATGGGAACTCTGGACTCTGAAGGTCTGAAGACCTTTTAATTGCAGAGTGCACTATTATCATGGTTTAGAGGCTACTGTTCGCTAAAGAGCTAACGTTTCAAGTTTGTTTAAAATTACTAGTAAGGTGAGGTAAAACTCTGGATCCGACTCATAAAATTTTAGTCGAATTCCACGGGTCTCGCAACATATTTTAACTGAACGGTTATGTGGGTATCGCAGTCTCGACTTTTATTCCAAGCTGTCTTGCAGTACCAGTCCCGAATTTTTGCAAAGCTAAGAGGGCGGTAAAGGGCCGGGGGAGGGCGGAGGGGGTGAGGGGGTACAGGTCAAGATCACGTTTCACGGAAAACAAGTTGGCCCTAAATACTTTTGTTGTTTTATTTCGCAATCAAGCTTAGCTTGAGGGAAATTTATTTCGTTGTGTACGTGAACGTGCTCATTTGCGCGCGCTAATGAAGCAAAAATCGCGCGCAGTAGGGATGCGCAATGCAATAATTGCCTGTTCATATTTATTGACGTTGCCATGGCAACGGCAATAAAACATCTGAGCTATCAAAAAAAAAATGAAGTTTGTGTTGTTAACTTGCTTGACGCCATTTTTGGTGACCAAAGGATCGAGGGTTTTAGAGAAAAAGGTGAATAAACACAGGTATCAAAGATTGTGTTCCGCCACCTTAATTCCACCAAAAGCTACAAAAGCCCCGCTTCCCAACGTCCGTTTTTTTGGGTCAGAAAAACAGTTATTTTGTTCTAGGATATCATATCGTAGTGCGTTATAATCGAATTTCCAGATCCAGACAGTTTGAAGAAGCTGGCTAAACGGTTGTACAAGCTCTTTCTAGCTCTCAACTAAAATGAAGAGTCTGAACGTCTCGCGCCCCAAATCAAGATGTCTCGGGCTTCGTAGAGAAAAACGCTTGTCTAGCCACAGGCCAACCAATTCCCAGGGCCTTTTCCCTGGCTGCATAAGTGGTGTATAGTTAAGTCACCGATCGTGAAAACATTGTGTAATCTGAAATAAGATTTCTTGCCTCAAATGTGTCGCGTACTTTGTCTCTTGTGCCGATTTTGAATCCAGTCTGATGCCGTTCAGTGAAGTTATTCGAAATCGTTGTCTCGCTCGCTTTGACAACGATTTCGAATATCTTCTAATCTAAGGGACTGGTCAAAAAGTATTAGCGGGGGGGGGGGGGGGGATGGGCCAGAGCAGAGAGGGGGTGGGTCATCAGTTTTTGAACCCTTGGTAAGGGGTGGGTCGTGCAATTTTCAGCTACTCATAGGGTTGGGCTATCCTGTTTTTTAATGGGAATTAGCACGCATTTGACACAATTAAAGTTGAAGAATTATGATTTTGATAGTAGTCTTAAGTAAGTTTTATTTTGCTTTTATACACAGCTTCTTTGTAAAGCAGTTATGTAGTTATTAGTGATTCATTAGTTAAGTAGTTAGATGTTTTTAATACTTTGATTCAATATTTCTAAGTCCTGAAAAAATACTGCGACTAAATAAACCATCACTACAGATAAAGAGAGACTACCTCGCCGCAGAAAACGGGGCAGAAACCACCCTGTTTTTCTCGTTTTCGGTCAAGTCCTCTCGCTACGGTGATTCCCAGACTCGACGGGGTCCGGGTGGGGAGATTTCTGGTTTCATGTGACTGAGGCTCGGCCATGTGGAACGCCGCCATCTTTTGTGTGGTTTGCAGGGAATCAAGATGAAATCTCCATTGTTCGATTCTATATTTCTAGTTGTTTATTTTTTAGTTTCTGTTATAGTAAACGAAGCATCTGCTGCCAATACTACAGAGGGATCAACGAAGGAGAAATCTACGAACAAAGCCGACACCAAAATGTTAGTCTGTATCCTTTCTGAGGAACACTTCGTTTCAACAGGTGCACTCGTTATCTATCTCTGTAGGCTTAATTCAAGCCTTTAAGGGCAATTTTACTTCAGCTTGAATAATTAAACTCCATTTGCAAGTTTTCTTGACTGTTATCATCACAGATCGTTCTATTTTTAAGCAAAAGCGTTCTGAACAAACCTTTGCAGCGGAAAGTATCCTCAAACTTGGCGACTATGCTAAGCAGTATCACATGGTTGAGATAGTGCTTGAAAAATTGTTCAAAGTAAGTATCAAATGTTCTGATCGTATAATATTTAAGCTTAAATGTAACCTGCATTTTGCTTAAAAAGGTAGCTGAATACTATAACTTTATCTGTGGTCTTTGGTTTCAATGTTCATAAAAATATAATTGGTACTTTAATTTGCATCTCCAAAAAAAGCATCTTTTTAGATTTGGTCTTTGCGTAATGAGTATCTTGTCAATTGTGTAAAAGGTATTGCAAGATGCAAGGATCAAAATAACAGAGTCAGGTTACATACCAGGACAAGCATTTCCTACTGAACAAGCTCAGTTAGAAGGTATATGCTATTGAGTCAATTTTTTTTGTATTAAAGCATGCAGTAAAAATATGGAAGCAGGCATCATAATCCAGACCTTCCAACCCCCATGACATGCAAATCTGGAGGTTTTGAAAAAAAGCCCAGAAAAACCTGGAGATTAGGACCTCAAACCTGGAGACTTCATAAATGTGCGTCAAATAAAAACAACAACAACAACAGATTATTTGTTTCAAGAATATTCATTACTTTATTAGACTAAGTGCTCTTTGTTGTACTCTAGCATACTGATATTTCATTGGAATGGGGCTGGCACTTAGGCTCAGTCTCCAGCCATGGGTGTCTTGGTGTACCCGCAATCCTACTTTTGATGAATTCAGCTATTATGAGCACAGATTTCTCCATATTCTTTCATACCTTCCAGAATTGCTTGGCAATTTTAAGGCTTTCCGATTCACGGTGAGATTAAGAGGCAAAGCCGTGCGACTGTGAGTTGTCATCCCAAACCGTGAGGGTTGGAAGGTCTGCATAAAATTTCCAGTGATGCACACTTTTGGTTAAAAGACACTTATGTACATAGACGAAAAAATGTGTAAGAGCAGGCATTAACCCTTTAATGCCCAATAGTGACTTATAGATTTTACTCTGTCTAACGCCAGACGATTTTACTCGTCAAAGGGAGACCCCTTGGGCACTAAAGGGTTAATAAACTATCTCCTTTAACCCTTTAATGCCCAATAGTGACTTATAGATTTTACTCTGTCTAACGCCAGACGATTTTACTCGTCAAAGGGAGACCCCTTGGGCACTAAAGGGTTAATAAACTATCTCCTTTAACCCTTTAATGCCCAATAGTGACTTATAGATTTTACTCTGTCTAACGCCAGACGATTTTACTCGTCAAAGGGAGACCCCTTGGGCACTAAAGGGTTAATAAGAACTCACAAAGAGAGAACTGTAAACAAACAACCTGATCACGTGCAGACCAAACACTGTGATCAACTGTTAATAGCCTTACTCAATGTAATGTAACAAATGATAAAAATATTTTCCACACGAGCCACAGAGAGTACACATTCTTGCTGAATAGGGAAAGAACATTAATAAAGGAATGCAAAGAATGAATAGGTTACCTTTGTTTACTGTTGTCATCTCTCATGTGACCTTAAGGGAAAACTGCTTCTTACAAGTCCTACCAATCACTGTAGTGCTAAACTCATACCTTGGTCTTTTCACGCTCTGCAATTTTTTGTGGTTTGCATATAAACAATGACAAGGGAGGAAACTCTTTGCCTAAACATTTTGAGTGCACTCCTGAAATTCTCAGACTGTCAAAAAGGTTTTCTAAACAAATTCGGGCAAGTTATGGAAAAATCTTTTGACTTTGTTTTGAGTTTGTTTGGTTTCATGAAAGCCACAAAATTTAGAGATTCGAGTGAATTTTCCGCATGCATTCAAAATGTTTTCTCAAAGAGTTGCGTCCCTTGTCAATGTTATATGTAAACCAAAAAACCTTTTGCAGAGCGCGAAAAGGCCTTATTAGGTACAAGTTTAGTTCTGTAGTGTTTCACAGGACAAGTAGCGGTTTTACCTGTAAGGTCGTTTAAGATGTAACTGGAGACAAAGGTAAACTATTCATTCCTTTCGTTCCTTTATTTACTCTCCCTAGAATGCGTGCTCCCTGTGTACAAACTTGAAAATGAATGACATTAACTCATTGTCTTGTGTATCCTATGATTATGCGTCATGGCCTTGACAGGCTTAGAGTTAAAGGAATTTGAAATTTTATTAAATATTCCTATTTTCAGCTTTAGGAAATGTCTTGGAGAACACTGCCCTTTTTGGTGACGTTCTTCTTCGACTCCCTGATATAACATACCAGGTAACGTAACATGTAAATAAATAACACAGTATTCATTTTACACTGTATCAAAAGATTATCACCTCCATGGAGACATTAGCTGAGGTCACACTAGAGGCTTTACCATGGTAAAAATTGCTTTACCAAGGTAAATTGTGCAACCACCTATTGACCATAGTAAAGCTGTCAAAGTCATAAAAAAATAGATTTGACGCTTTCCATGTGCACTCTTTCGCATGATCAGTAAACTTATACGTGACGAGTACACTGAATGTTGACATGTCGCGCGAGTTCATATCGGCTGTAAGTTACTGAACTGTGACTTGGCATGTAATAAAATTATGGATCAACAAGAGAGAATTTTATTTTTAAATTGTTCCCATTTTGCTTTTAATTCTGCTGCGTAGACGAGCACGTAGCATTCGCTTCCTTCTTACATACAACTCTAGTTAGATCTTGGGACCAAAGAAAGTTCAGCGGTTTCGTTAATTAACCGTAGACGGCAAAGACACCGACAAAGAAGAGCGCACAGGCAAGCCTGGGTCTACCCTCGACCACAGGCAAGCCTGGGTTTACCCTCGACCACAGGCAAGCCTGGGTGTACCCTCGACCATAGGCAAGCCTGGGTCTACCCTCGACCACAGGCAAGCCTGGGTTTACCCTCAACCACAGGCCAGCCTGGGTTTACCCTCGACCACAGGCAAGCCTGGGTTTACCCTCGACCACAGGCAAGCCTGAGTTTACCCTCGACCACAGGCAAGCCTGGGTTTACCCTTGACCACAGGCGAGCCTGGGTTTACCCTCGACCACAGGCGAGCCTGGGTTTACGCTCGACCACAGGCAAGCCTCTGTCTACCCTCGACCACAGGCAAGCCTGGGTTTACCCTCGACCACAGGCAAGCCTGGGTTTACGCTCGACCACAGGCAAGCCTGGGTTTACGCTCGACCACAGGCAAGCCTGGGTTTACCCTCGACCACAGGCAAGCCTGGGTTTACGCTCGACCACAGGCGAGCCTGGGTTTACGCTCGACCACAGGCAAGCCTGGGTTTACCCTCGGCCACAGGGATGATTAGAGGAAATGAACCAGCTCCTTCGAGCCCTTTGGAAAGACCATTTCAGGATAACACGGGAAACATTCGACTTCATTTGCCAGCTCATTGAAAGGGACTTACAGAAAGAAGAGTGGGAAAATAAATTTCATGTTTTTAAAATATGAATCCACAAATGTATTGTAATTACTGCATTTGTCCAAAAAGATGACAAACTGTCATCAAAATAAGCATGGTTTAGATAGACAAGAGATGTACCCACCTCTTTTTCTCGGTAACTAGATTGTTATCTGGGGTCAAGTTAACTTTGTTCTTGCCGCTGTTGTCAGTGCAACTTACCAGAGTTAGGTTTACCATGGTAAACTGAAAATTGGGGGTCACACTTGCGGTGTCGTTAACCATGGTAAACTTGAGTTTACCATGGTTAACTTTCTCCAGTGTGACCTCGACCATTGTCATAATTGACATAGAATTCTTCATTTGGTGGATGTAAGTTTGAGCGAGTAAGAAATTTAAATTTTGGTTAATGAATTCACTGTATACAGTCTAATACTTCATATTAGACTTCATATTGTGTGGAAAACTTGACCAAGGTTAAAAGTACAGGTACAGTGTACATGTTAATGAAACAATATGGAAATTATCAGCACATTTTATGAAATTACAGTAAGTAATTTCATGTATGTTGTGACTCTATTTCAGGTTTACAGTAAATCTAATGAGTGGAAACTTCTAGTTAGATGGAGTATTAGTTTCTGTAATGAAACAAAAGTGTATGATGAAACAGACTCCAAGTTATTAAATTTGGTGAGTGCTGTTATTTGTTTCTTTTGTTTTGTCTCATGTCACCAGTACAAAATAACAAAGTCTTATAGTAACTCTTAAATTCAATTTGTCTGTTATTATGTACTAAGTTATAAAACTTACTGTTTTGCATCAATCTGTTTTCACAGATGGCACAAGAACTGCGGCTTGTACCAAGGGATCCATACTATATTAATCCATACAGAAACACTGCACATAAAGAGGTACATAGCAAACCTTTCCATAGGTCAATATAGCAAATCTGATAAATTCTGCTGCTACCTCAAGAATACCCCACATCTCACCAGGTTTCAACTCTCTTTGTGTTTGATATATGGAATGGAACCTCTGCAATGGTGGTGCAGTTCCCTACCAACAAGGTTATCAAACCAGCTCCATATATAAACATGTAGATGATGAAGGGAAGGAAGTAAATATACGAGATATCATATTTTGAAAGATTAGCCTACCAGGGATCAAAGTTGTTGGATTTATTTGTATCTGTTTTAGTGTAATGCTTATATGTATAGAGCATTTTTTGTAAGTTACTGTGCTCAGGGCTCCTATTGATAACAGTCAGCTTTTCACATCTGAAGTGGCTACCCTGAGGGGTATAAATCAATGAAGGTTCTTCTTCTGTTTGTACTAAAGTTTACACAGTTCTAGGCATCTCTGGTTACAACGTAGTGAACTGAAATTGAAATAATTGGAAGATAAATTACTATGTACCACATTCTCAGTTGAAGTAACAAATGTTTTCCAATTTTACCATTTGTGTTCCTGATCCTTTGATTTGCCATCTTGATGTCTAATGCTTGCTACGGTTGATGACTTGACTTTGAATATCATTGCAGGCACGTTTACATGATAAAATAAATTGTTCCTTTTAAAACTTAAGTCACCTGTCCTATTTTTCCCACCTTGCATAATCAAGGCAATTTCGCAAATATAGGCGATAATGAATTCTAATAATTCTAATAATTCTAGTTTTTGTTACCCCCAACTGAATGTGCAAATCATATTTTATTGAAGTTTTTGATGTTTTTGAACAAACTTGTTAAACTTGACATTTTATTTTTTATTATTATTATTATTATTATTATTATTATTATTATTATTATTATTATTATTAATTATTATTACTATTCTTATTACTGTTGTTATTATATTTTTCAGAATTTGAAAAGTGAAAAGAGCAAACGAGAGGACACTTCTTCAAAGAAAAACAAAAAGACAAAAGAAAAAAAGAAAAAAGGTCCTAGATTAAGCCATGCAGAACTGTAAACATTATCATAAAAAAGTGTCAATAACTATCGAAGAGCTCGGGGTGTGGCAGCAGTCCAGGGTTTCAGACAAGCCTTGTCTAACCTTTTAGTAGTCTTGTCTTTGTAAAGAACCATTGAAATAAACAAACTGAAAATTATGCCACATGTAACAGCAAACCACCAGCCAAATGTGAGATCAAAGTGCAGGAAAAAATTATTATCAGCAAAGATTCCATATAGATCCCCAAGTTTATCGAACAAATTACAGTACTATCAAAGAAAATAGTGATAATATTATTTTAATATATTTACAACCTAGTATGTAATAAAGTGTTGTTTTTTCAAAACTTAACATAATCATATAACAACAAATGTAAGGAATGTCAGGATGTTTCAATGGGAAGCTATGACTGCGTTTTTCCCATTTGATCTTACATTTCCTTGGTGGTAACTGCACTTTTGGAAAATCTATTGGCCACTGCTAAGTTTTTTTTTTTTTTACTTCATAATAATGATTATAGTGCCTTGATATCTTTTAGTTACTGTTTTTGTAGTGCTGTACCCAAAAAATTCAAAGTATCTCAATCTACAATGTGCTACAGTTTAAATTATTAGTATTATACGCTAACTTCATCAAATGAATGCAAATTTTAGACATGTTTGGTTCCATTATTTTATTTATTATCAAACGAGTTAAATTGCAGTAAATAATCTGCAACTATCTCATAAGTTGAGTTGTTTTGAAGATCTGTACGGTGTGCATTCCATAAAGGATAAATGCCACCTAAAGTATAAAATAATTAGTTAAAAGTATTTTTTAGAAATACCTATTTACATTGAGTTAATAATAAACTTTGTCAAAAGGCAGTCATTCTGGGTTCTTTACTTTGTTGTGATTACTTCAGTGTCACAAGTCGCATGGATTTGCCAACTGCAATATATTGTTTTTCAGCTTTGCTGAATCTTGTTTGGAGTGAAGAAAAAGTGAACCTTGTTTGGAAGAAGGCTGATTGTTATTGACTTTGCCTCAAATGGCTCACCATCAATTGAGAACCATGAAAGCTGCAAACAGCAAATGAAAGAAACAGTTACAGTACACAAACCCCACAAAAATAGCTTATGTTGGAATGGCAAATGTATATCTTAGGAGAGATACGATCTCCCAGAAATTGAATTTTTAACTGGAAACATTTTTCTCATAAATTAAGCAGTTCAGTTTGGTATCAGGACTAATCACTAACGTTGACCCAAACAAAGAATTATCAGATGCCAATATTATAGTTTTGAGAAGGACTTTGTTTTGCTATCTTGTTAAATATTTAAGAATTAAAATAAAATGTCAGTGAGTATAATACCTCTTGATCTTTAGGATCCAGTTTGATTTGTTTCACCATCAAGCACTTGTGTCCTATATGGAGCAAATTTAATCAACATGATAATTACAAATATTTAGCTCAAACACACATGCAAGGAGACTACTCCAGGCAAGTCCCTTTATGTGAACTACCCATTGCCATCAAAAATTTTTGTAAAGGAGACACAAACGTTGCCCCCAACTTGTTGCACAAGATTCAAACAGGTTTGAATTGAAGCAGCAAGGCCAGGTGACTTGTCTGGGTGCCAAATAAAGCAAGGCACACAAGGTTTACTTCATGTTGAGACTGCTTGTCACAGCTTGGACAAGTTGCCTTGCATACTAGCCTAGCTTTCATAATGAATTACACAAGTTGGGCCTGTTGATAACACCAAAAGAGAATCACCTGGTAAACATACTGGACAAAAGATTCTCTGTTAGACAGTGATCAGAGTCCAGTTTCCCATCAAACTATACAGTTAACATTTAATCATTCTATCTCTTGAATCAACCTGGCCCTGGCTGGATGATGGTATCCACCGGATATATTGCTATCTAGCAGAGTGTTGACAGAACAAACCATAGTGATTTTCCATCAAACTATAAATTTAACATTTACTCATTATATTTTATCTGTTAAACCAACCTTTTTATCTCTTGAACCAACTTATTTTGTCTGTTGAACCAACCTGGCCAGAATAGTGATTTATCCAGTGGATAGCATTATCCACTTTTCAAACAACCCGGGTCAGGTGCAAAAAATTAAAACCAAAACCATTGCACTTGAATCACAGGTACACTGGGTTTTTATAATTTGAGTTTTCACTTGTTCATTGAGTTGTTCAATACTTGTCATCACACACTTGACTAAACAACACTCAGTGCCCTAAGGCCACTACATGTATCTGCTAGTTAGTTACTTGATGAATCATCTTCCTTAGTTTTTGTTTTTTCCTCTTTTTCCATCCTCCATCTGTTATCAACAAAAAAAAAACATTTTCAATACAAATTTCTATTAGACAGTCCATTTCTCAGACCACTTTTCTACCTGACAAATGTAGAATGCTCAAACTAGAAATCCTTTAAAAAACTAGAAAGTGAAAAGTTAAGTGCTAAGTACTGTAATGCGGTTGTTTCATCCTGAGTTGGGGGAGGGCTTTGTTAAAAGGCTTGATAAACTAAACTGTATTGCAAATAAATATAAACAAGTTAAATAATTACAAAGACAATTTCTGAGACTAAATGTCTTACCCATTCTCAATAAATTCTGCCTTGGTAAGATCTGATGGCCATAGCTTTACTTTCAGAAAACTGTTGGAATTCTGTAGACCAAACCACATGTCAGTTACGATCAAAAGACTTGTTTCAATTGATCAGCTAAATATATATCCATTGGCGATATTGCCACCTCTTCCTAAGAAATTAGCACAGAGCTTCCTACCTGTGGGTTCCTTGCACCAAAGGGTTCTACAGACAAGCCAAAAGTTTGGACTGCACTAGTAATCCAACTGTCATTGATGATACTTTCTTCAGCATCAAAAAGCCTTTGCTGTGATGGATTTGCACTCTGACTGTGGTCTGTTGCCAAAGCATGAGACATTATAACACGTTGGTGTGAGCTAGGAGACGTGCCGTTTGACATGTCTTGAAGTGACTCACTCAGAGGGTAAGAAAGCACAGTGTTAAGAACAGGGGGCCAGTCCTGTGACAAGAAGATAGTGAGGTCTGTTTAGCAGACAGTAATTATGAAGTAATCAATGAACTTCTGAAAATGTTATATGGGGGCCTGTCTATAACCACCTTCTCCTCTCCACCTCTCCCACTCTCTTTACTTTTCCCTGCATCTATCCTTCCCCCACAGCTTAACATTGATAACTTGCTATATTATAGCAACATTGCTACATGTTTCACCCCAGGAGATATAAACTAAAAGTCCTCAAGCTGCATGAAATATAATTATAATGAGGAGGCATATAGGGGGCTCTAAACATTGTAACACTGCAAAAATATAACACCGCACCTGCCAGTACTAAATGAAACACTCTCAACATAGTATACATGTATATTTTAAGCTCGGTGATTTAATACCTCAACAATATTCTACAAAATAAACAAATCACACACACACAGAATTTTATTTCACTGAACACTGTAAGGTGAAAAGCACAACATCACACACCCTTGGGTTTGAGATCACTGCCTGCAAGATGAAACTTTATTTACTACATCACAACATCAGAAAAAGCAATCAACATCACAACACTACAAAGCCCTATGTCCCCTTCATAACCTGCAATATATTATTTCATGGGAAATTATTTTACGGGTATCTTTACTTTACAATTTGTTTACCCTTAACAATTAATTGGCCCAATTTGAGACCTTATCAAAATGCTCAATTGACCCCTACATTATCGTGGTTGCGTCTTACGTCAATCTATTTTGTTTAGGCGCTATCGCGTTACCTTATATGTAATGTTCATTATTTGGATAGCTCCAGATTAGTTTAGTTGTCTTTGTCATCATACAGTTATAATACTAGTTTTCTGAGTTTGTCTACTCGTTTTACACTGTTTTTGGGTGAAAATGTTGATTTCATGGACGTTAAGAAATAAGCCTCACGTAAATTACGGGGTTCTAAATACAGGCTTGGAAGAATTCTCGCCTCCACTGGGAAATTTGGAGCTTGGCCACACCTCACCTCACGGAGGCTCGAAAACTGAGCTTGAAGCATTTTGGCTCGATCACACTTCACCTCACAAAGACTTGAAGTCCGAGCTTAAAGCCTTAGAGACAGAACACGAAACTTAAACTTTACAGATGGAACAACTCCAACAACAAGCTCTCCAAGACAAAAGGAGACAAGTGGAGAACTTGCATCAAACCGTTGCGCAGCTTCAGTCGGTCCACCACGATCCCTCTGGGTCAGAGAAAGTGAAAAAGAAGGATGGTCAGGCTAAGTCAGCCAAGCCAACAGTAAGCCTTGATGATCTTCGTCAAATGAAGTCGCTTTCCCGTGACGTGGAGAAGAAGTTGAAGCATTTCGGTCTGGGCGAGATTCCACATGATCACAATAGTCTTTCAAGTTTGGAGGATGAAGAAAGCAGCGACAACGACACTGTAAAGGCCTCAAAGTCACGAGGTAAGCAACTTAAAAAATTAAAGTCAGGAAAAACCGCCAAGATTAATCGTTAACCCTCAGATCTGGCTGCACAGCAAACTTAGCCTTTCCCACATTTCCAAAGAGGTCGCATACGATGCACTGTGTATTGAGGAGTTCCTTCCTGTGCCATCCTAAAATCTAAACCTTTACCAGAAGCAGAGAGGATGGCCCGTATCAATCACTTATACGACTTAATGTATCTCGCGATACACTATGAATGGTTGGGCCATTCGCTGTTTTCACGCGGCCATTCTCTTAGAGACAGAACGAGGTCATCTCCAGTGGGGGGATTCTTTTCATTACTTGGAACAGCATTCCTTTCACGACCAATTAAAGCGGATTGTTAAACAGAAATCACCTCAAACCACAAGAGCCACCCCAGTGCTCTTTTGTCATGACTACCAAAGGGGGAAATGTCGGCACGAGAAAGATCATTTTGGCACGATCAGGGGAACCAAAAAATGGCTCCAGCAAACCAATCTCGCCTACCTCCAACTGACTACCCGATTATGAACAAATCTTATGTAACAACGTGCTAGAATCATTGTGTTCTGTGATTCAAGACCTGCACTCAGTGAATTATATTGTTTGTCATGAATTTCTGTTTGAATTTGCGGTTGACAAAGTATTCTGTGTGTTTTCCTCACGTGACTTCCACATCATTCTTTTCAGTTTTGCCATGAAGTTTCTGTTTTTATCTCTTTGCGTGACTGTCTAGAAACATCTGTTAACCATGTTGGGGGTGATAGCGCTATCTCCATTCGTGACTGTCGGTTTTCCTGTTTGTACTAATATCGATCAGCTTTCCTCAATTCATGACTTGCACGGAGATAACATTTCTGCTGCCACTGCTAATCGTGACATTGAGGGTCTTTCCTGAACGGTATTTTTCTTCCTACAACCATCGCGAAAACATGAAGATCGGAGCGCTTTACAAGTTTTGACGACAACTCACAGATTTAAAGCAGCTTCTCGGACTTTGGAAACAACAATGGTAATGTCAATTATTACTTGAAGTTGATTTAAACTTTTGGAACGATTGGTAAAGCCACGGGCGTTAAAATGACTCCAAAAGCGCTCGGCAATAACTAAAGCTTTCGCTTTGGCATGAAGAATTAATTTGAACACTGCTCGTGCAGTGTGACACGTCTGCGAAATTTTCAACATTTTT